>JAJGQC010000333.1:0-26143 GCA_021014325.1 Plazaster borealis
CTGTGCACTAGGATTGGTAGTGCACGTGAAAGAACCCAGAACACTTAACCCTGGTGTCTCTGGTTCACATAGCAAGCACCCTTGTTTACAGGTTTCCTCAGGCTTGTGAGCTACAGCGATTAAGTTGACCATGAGGCATCCTTGGTTTCATTACAAGATATGTGTACATTTTGTAGAAAACTCCATAGACTTACACATGAAAACAAGTCCAACGTTGACAGCTATCATCAATCAGCAAAGAAGTCCAAGTAGTTCAGCCAAGGATCTCCCAGCCTGCTTTCTGATGCTGTTTCTTGAAACTCTGTGTCATTTCTGAGCGTGTTCATCCCTTGGCATAGTTTAAGTAGAAATCTCATCTACATGTACAGTGTATGTGAATGACAGTTGTGTCCATGATCACATTATGGGCTTGACAAGTTTTTGTTTGCTAAATGGAAAGCCTGTCAATAAAACTTTGTCACTGATTTACTATTTTTTTACAAAGACAATTTAGCTTAAGTGCTTCATTTTTCATACAGTTGATGTGGGTAAATATTTCATTTTCATTGGTACTCTCGAACCTTCTGTGCCCACCTGTTGTATTATTTTCCAGAAGTTTTTGGAGCTTCGTCAGTAAATGTCTTCCTTCATTTTTTCCTCTGAAAATACTGTTGCCACAATGAAACCGTAAATTATCAATGAAGTTCAAGTACCAACATCTGGGGATCAATTTATGTGCTGCCAAAGTTACCCCGGGTTTGGGGCAACTTTGGCAGCTTATATGTTTTGTGTTAAATATAGAAAAAAGAAAAAGAAAAAAAAGCTTGATATAGACATAAACGGTGTGTTTTCTTTACATTTGATGCCTAAAAAAAACCCAGCCTCGTTCAAAATGTTTTGTTCATAAGTTATACATATATTTAAAAAAAATAAAAAAATACATATATAAAAACATATAGGCATATATATACATATTTTTTAATATATTATTATTTACTCTGATAATGTAGATTAATTACAAATATATAAACTTTAATTGTTACTTGTTTTTCCTAAACATACTACCATAGAAGCTGCACAGCGCGATTTTACCCCGGGTTACATATTTTTTAATATATTATTATTTACTCTGAAAATGTAGATTAATTACAATTATATAAACTTTAATTGTTACTTGTTTTCCTAAACATACTACCATAGAAGCTGCACATCGCGATTTTATTTCGGGTTAAAAAAATTAATGCAAACCTGCCAAAGTTACCCAGGGTGCCAAAGTTACCCCATCTTACGGTAATGTATGTCAGCCGAAGATGTCCCAGCCTGCTCTATGATGTTTTTTCGTGAAATTCTTTATTGTTTCTGAGCGTGTTCATCACTTGGCAAAGTTTAAATAAAAATCTCATCCAGATGAGTGTAGGTCAGACAGGAGATTGCGAAGTTATGTCCATGAACACAAATGGGCTTGTCAATCAAAAGTTGTCGCTGATTAGTTACAAAGACAATTGATCTTAAGTGGTCAAATCATCGTACAGTTGATAAACATGTAGATTAATTTGGGTATTTCAATGTCATGGCTCTTTTATTACGAAGCTTGATGCTGTGACTGACAAGAATGGTCTCAACCTGTAGAAATCATGTCTGAATAGAGTGGTCAAAAGCAAGGAAAGTTAACAAACTATTGAAAACCTAAACTGCCTGTATTATATAGGGTGACTGCATATTGTTTCACCCATTTAATTACTCCACGATGAATTTATTTACAAAAAAATCAGTCTTTGGGTTCATCCACTACTGGCAACCATATCTTCCAGAAACACATGGCAGAACTTGAATGCACCTGGGTAGTTGGTTCACCTTGAAAATCTCAATACAAATTCTATGGTTGGTAGCCAAACGTTCAGGGGCAGGGCTTCAGAGCAATCCTGCTGGTCATTGTCAACCATTCATAACAACAGCTTCAGGGGGAAAAATGAGTAAAACCACTCCATTGTTTTTGGCAATAAGCATCTCTAGCCCCTCTAATGGCTATCAAGCTTGATATTGATGGGGAAAAGGGTTCACACTTGTGTGTAACAATTGCCAGACTGAGAACAAGTACAGTGTGTTGTGATATTAGAGCATTATGGTGTGCGAGGGCTGGCCTTGGACTGGTTCGGGAGTTATGTATCAAATACAGAGCAATTTGTTTCTTTTAATTCTCACAACTCTACAGAAAAGCCCATTACTTGTGGTGTTCCCCAAGGCAGTGTGTTAGGTCCTTTATTGCTTATTATTTATGTAAATGATATTTGTAATTCTTCTGATCTTATGTCATTTTGTTTATTTGCAGATGATACAAATTTCATTTGCAATCACCATAATGTAGACACGGCCATTAAGAATGCAAATGTTGAACTTGTTAAAATAAGTAGGTGGCTTATTTCAAACAAATTATCGATTAACCTGCTTAAGACTAATTACATTATTTTTTGCCCACGGCAACATAAGTATCAGAAGACAGTTTCCCTCAGTTTTGATGGCACTGAATTAAATCAAGTGAAGGCCACGAAGTTCCTTGGACTTTGTATAGACGAGAATCTTACCTGGAATAACCATATTGATGTTCTATGCAGCAAAGTTTCAAAAAATGTTGGGGTATTGAACCGTTTGAAAAACTTTGTTCCAAGAAACATTCTGTTAACTCTATATAATTCGCTTATTCACCCATACTTGAACTATTGTCTACTTGCCTTTGGGGGATCAGCAACTTTTCATGGTATCAACAAGCTTTTTATGTTACAGAAGAAAGTTGTTCGTATTTTAAACAATGCAGGTTATTGTGACCATACTACTCCCTTATTTGCAAATCTTAATACTTTAAAACTGAACTATCTCTACTACCACAGACTGGGTATTATGTACAAGTATACTCACACATACTCCCACATAAGTTTGATAACTGCTTCTTATTCAATTCTTCTGTTCATTCCCACAGAACACGTAGTTCGTGTAAAGGTAATCTGTTTGTGAGACATAATAGAACTTCCCATTTTAGAAACAGCCCGTTTCAACGTGGTGTGATTTACTGGAACGAACTGGACATTGGGTTAAAAGAGAGTACTAGTCTGGTTTCATTTGCTAAAAAATTGAAAAAATCAATAATCGAAAGTTATGTATAAGAATTTATCTCTGTATTTTATTTTAAACTTGTTAAACCAACGAATACATTCTACCGAGTCTCACTCTTTATTGTATTGTCCTGTCCTTGTCCGGTTGTTGTTGTATTGAAGTGTTGTCCTGTTTTCTAGGCAAAGGTACAAAAGCTATGCTTCACCTTGTTTCCTACGTGTTGACATCATATAATGTATTTTTGTTTACAGTTAATTGTGCTCTTCACGTCACATTTATTATATGCTTACTTACTGTAATCATGTTATATTTATTTTTTGCTACAAACTACTATTTAAGATTTCCTTACACAAATTGTATTATTAATTTCATTGAGGATGTCAATGTGAAATAAATGTCATATTGAGTAAAATTGAATATGATCAGTATAATGTCATTTAGAACAACGGAGTCTTGGGTTTTGATAGAAGATAATCTTTGCAACGTTTGTCAACGGGGCAGACATAATTTTATCACTGGTTTGAAAGTTAAACTAAATAGTTTTTGTCTCACCAACAAGTTATTTCTTTATCCTTGAAGTACCACAAAAATACATTAGCTAATCGGCATGTTCCAGGCCTGATGCTTCAGTTTTGAAAGGGCAAAGGCACCAAGGCATTTTCTCCTTGGCAAAGGGCATCTCCATGAGGAAATTGTAAATTTCTTTTTGAACTTTTCAAGGGGGTACAATAGGCAATGACCAGGGGCAACAGAGCCAATTGCCTCCTTGAAGTATCAGGCCTGATGTTCATGATGTTACAGCTTTTATCGCCCAAATATTAGAGTTTATAAAAGGCATCTTTCCTGTGGATGGGACCAACCTTCTACAATTTAGCCTGTTGGTTTGACTATTGACTTGCAAGATGTCTGTCAACATTTGTACTCAACCACTGTCATCGCTAAAAGGTCCCATTTTAATTTCAGAATTGAGGTTTACATGAACAAGTTGGTTGCTTTTTGCTGATTGGAGTCCAGTTCAAGGGAAACGCTGCACTGAATTTGTTTGTAATTTTAATTTACTGTCAATTATGGACCAGGTTTGATTTAATTCATGCACAGTAATGGATGGAGTGCTCTTGGTCTTGAAATCTGCGGTGAATTTCTTGCCATAATGTAATTTGCCTTTTGTTGCTGTCAGACTTGTTTACTGAAGTATATAAC
This sequence comes from Plazaster borealis, assembly GCA_021014325.1. Taxonomy (NCBI): domain Eukaryota; kingdom Metazoa; phylum Echinodermata; class Asteroidea; order Forcipulatida; family Labidiasteridae; genus Plazaster; species Plazaster borealis. The sequence continues at coordinate 4,288 of JAJGQC010000333.1, forward strand.
TGCTCTTAAAAGACCTTTGTTTACTCTCATTGTCTTCGTCATGTTCCCTATCATGTCTCTCCACACTATACATATGTGTAATGCATTCATACAACTGATCATTTTTAGTAAGGCATGGGAGAGTGAGGCCTAGTTGAACACTTGTTTGGAGGGTTCAAGTCTTTACCAGTTTTTGGTATTGCTGGTAATGATTGTTCAAACCCTAAATTTAAAAAAAAAAGGGTAAAATGTACAAAGCTAGCCTACAGCGTACATGTATGTCACATGTAGGGCTGTATTTAAGCAACACTGGAATAACTTAAAGTTGACTGATATTTTTAACTTACTTTCTTTGGTTTCAATAATGTTAGAAATGAAAATTTGAATCCTTGCTCGGGGTATTTAGACAATTATTTAGAAGGCAATGTGCTTAAAGGTGCGTTACATTGAAAGACAATTTGGACAAACTTCTGTCCATGTAACATACATTTAATTAATAAAATTACTTAAGTTATCAGATAATGTCTTAGTTTTGGTTTGTAGGTATCCATTTCTCATTAAGGATAAACAAATAACATATGGTCGAGACATACATTATTTAGTTCAACTTTGACGCCACTGATGAAATTATGTCTGCAGGTCTCCAGGACATACATTACAATCTTGAAGATAAATTCTCCATTAATATCTGCAAGACCCCTAGGACTGTGTAAATTTTTGGCAATTACAATCCTCAAAGGCTTTTGAATGAACGCAGCAAAAAAAACACCAGGAAAAATAATACTCTATTTAAAACTTTTGCGCATGTTGGTAGTAGTCATCAGAGACGCTTGAGGTGTTTAAACTTGAGTAAAACTTGTTGAGTGGTGATAGCTTGGTTTCATCAAATCCTTCGTGAGAGTCCATATACATGTACACGCACAGGTAGATTCCTTTTTGTCGCACTAGAGGGCGCTGCACATGTTTTAACCAAAAGGCCGCAATGTCTTTAAACTTGGTCTTATGACAGTTTTTACCATCCTTTTTGGTGCACTAGAGGGTGCTGCGCATGTTTTAACCGAAAGGCCTCAATGTCTTTAAACTTGTTCTTGGGAATGTTTTTACCATCTCATCGAGACTGCAGAATTGAAATGTAGATCCCCCTTTAACTGTTTACTTAACCACTGCTGGCAGACGCCATAGATATGTATACTCGACAGACACACAAACGCGTATTTTGCAAACCAGTAGTGTGAGTGCACATGCAATTTACATATTTTGTGGGAAGGGTCTATAGGACCCTGTCTTTTATCAGTTAGTCTGTGGTTGTTTATTCTCAGCTTGGATTTGTAGTTGAGTTGCAACGGTATTTGCTACAATTGTCACTTTAAGAATACTTTTTTTAATCTTTGCTGACCAATATTGAGTCAACCAGCTTTGAGTGTGAGTGATTTTAGAATATTTATGGTTCGATTGGGAGCTCTTGGTTTGCATCTAAAACGTTTTGTTCGTTCATAGCAATCTGAACATCAATGCGGTTTGGCCTAAGAGGTCGACCGCAAAGCATGTCTTGTAGACCTTTCCGAAACTTCTTGTATTTGAAGATGTAAATGATGGGATTGATCACAGAGTTCATGTAGTACATAACAATGATTAAAGGATACTGCGTTAACTTAGAATAGCACCATTCTGTTGTTGGTTTTGGTAAGCAGACAATCATTAAGAAAACCAATGGTGTCCACAGTAATGCCAATGCACCCATGACAATCCGGAGCGTGCTGATCACATTCTGTCTTGCCTGTAAAAGCTCAAGGGCTGCACCTTGTACATTCTGTTGTTGGAGTTGTTGAGCACTTCTCTTGAGAGTGGCTTGAATCTTGTAGTACACCCAACCCATAAATAGGATGGGCAACAGGTAGCCACATAGGATGATGATAACCCTTTCTATGGGGTCAAAGATGAGATACGAGTCAGTCAGTTTACAAGCAAGCGTGCTGGTGTTAGCAGTCTTAGTAAACAAAGTAGGGCTTGAAAATAGAATTGACATCATCCATGCGACAAAGGTGATCAGAGTAACTTTCTTTGCAGACATCAGTCTGGGATAGTGCAGTGGATGTACAATCCCTATGTACCGTTCATAGGTCACCAGACATAGACCATAAGTTGTTGAGTAGGCTACTAAAGTATTAATAAAGGTACTCCAGAAAACCCGACAATAGATCTCTCTCCCAATGAAACTTTCTGGTAATGAGAATCCAGAAATATACAGAATGAAAGAAAAGCAAACTATGCTGTCCATCACCGCAAGATATGCCAGCAAGTAGTTTGTCATATTATGGAGATATTTTGTGCGAAGGATAACCAGCCAGGCTAGAGTGTTGAGGACCATTCCAACAGCTCCCACTACAATTCCAATGATATCCACCCAATCAAACATTTTCAGTATTTCCAATGTTGTGTTTGCCTCAGAAATGTTTACTACAAACTTAAACTGATCCTAGTAGTAATGAGTGATCATAGTTTCGTCGATAAAGTACTGTACACATGCACATGCGACAATAACATTTTTCCTATCATGTGTTAATCATCACCAAAAAAAAAAAAAATTGTACATATTCTTCAGTCTAGAAGTGAATTGCAAGCAGTTCCTATGTCAAGTGATGTTGAAATGGGATCTTTGCCGTTTGCTGCTGAAATGTATGTAATGGGTTTTTTTGTGGAGTGTTGTGGCCGAGTGGTAAAGAGGGTCAGACTCAAGCTCTCCTGGTGTTTCTGATCAGCAGAGTGTTGGTTCGAGTCCCGGTCATGGCACTTGTGTCATTGAGCAGGACACTTTTCTATAATTCCTCTGTCCTTCGAATAGGACATAGGCAGTACATGTAGGTCCTTTGTACTAGGATCGGTCATGCATGTTAAAGATCCCAGAACACTTATATCGTGGAAGAGTAGTCGTTAACCCTGGCGTTTCTGGTTCACATACTGTAGCAAGCACCCTGGTCTGTTTCCTCAGGCTTGTGAGCTACAGTAATTAAGTTCACCATGGGGAATCCTTGGTTTCATTACCATAAATACATTTGGTAAAGAACTTTGTAGACTTGAAAACAACTCCAATGTTGACAGCAATCATAAATAAGCAATAAAGTCCAAGTAGGATCTCCGAGCCTGCTCTCTGATGTTGTTTCTTGAAACTCTGTATCATTTCTGAGCGTGTTCTTCGCTTGGTATAGTTAAAGTAGAATGTTCATCCAAATGAGTGTAGGTTAGACAGGAGATTGTGACAGATGTCCATGAACACAAATGGGATTGTCAATCAAAATTCGTCGCTGATTAGTTTACAAAGACAATTAAGCTTAAAGTCACCTGGAAATAGATTTTTTTTTTTTTTACATTAAAGTATATGTTTATTAACAATACAAAAATGGTTGAGTAATTATTTTTCACGATTTATATGTTAAACAAATGTATAAAGTTGTTTGCGGGTGACTCCGCCCATCCCTTTTTGTGACGTCAATCGAGGCAGACTTCGCCGGACTGGCCCATTTTGATCACACGTGTTAAGTGGCCTACATGTTATGCTGGCCTACCACGGAATGGTTTGCTTCCTAGAACAGATCTTACGAGCATTCTGTACACAAATATAGCAATGATAAAAATCATACCAAAGAGATGTCAAACATGCTGTTCATGTGACAAATTCGGTACTGCTTAGTGCCATGCCTAGCTTGCTGAATATTGGTTTTCATTGGTAATCGTCCTAGTGTGCAAGATAAGTAGCCTTTCAAGCGTCGGTTACCAGCCAAATGTGTTGTTCGGATCGGGAGGAAACTGCACGGCCGGTCCGATCCGATAAATAGTCTGGTAACAAGAATGTAATTTCACAACCTTGACGAAGGTAAGCTTTTGCATGTTACCCAACAATTTCCATCTTGCTATAAAAAAGTATAACTATACGTTTTGTCGTCACGGGGCCGCAAAAATACCTCGTATTATCCGTGTTCACGTTACAACTGTGCTCGTATCTTCTGTTTTTTAAGACATAGAAATACGCAGGGGACAGTTTGGGACCGGAGAAAAACCGTGTGTAAACCGGCGTCTCGTAATCGTATCTTCCGGTACTGCGTAGTGCCCCTAGCTTGCTGAACATCTCGTAATCGTATCTTTCGGTACGAGAATTAACGAGAATCGACTGTGCATTTCATTTGACATGAAAAGAAAAGTACTTCTTAAACATGACGCCATCCCAACTATTTTACTAATTAGTGGTAAGTCAAAGAAGTTACCTGTAAGACCTAGAGGAGCATTTGCCAAACGTGACAAGATCAGGGTAAGTTTGAACTTTGAGGGGCATGTTTTCTGCTTGCGCCACTCGTCACAATGTTTTGTTGGCAGTGCGATTCAACGTGCATGAATCCGAGTGGACTGTCCACAGCCTTCCTTTGCAGTCTGCTCCTAGCAGTTTTTTCGGCCAATTTGGGCACGGAAAAGTCAACTAAAAGTTAGATTGAAAATAGCTGTTGTAAATACAAGGCATTCAAGTTTCAACGTACGTATGTGGATATAATTTCTTGAAATAAGATCGTGGCTACATGACACAATTTATTGTGATGTGCCATGTAATGAGTTCCTCGGTTTCCGATTGAGACCGTGCGTTACCGATCAGGTACCCAGACGTAATGTACGGGGCCAGACCACACATTTTCTCCTCAAATATCCTGCCTCGATTGACATTACGAACAGGGTCAATGTAAAGGGGGCCTATTCTTAAATTTGTTAATAAAAAATTGAAATATCTACTTGTTTATTCACATTCTACTCATAAAAAGGTATATATTAATGACAAAAGCTTTATTTTTACAAAATACCACTGCCAGGTGCCTTTAAGTGCTCAATTCATCAAACAGTTGATATACTACATGTAGATAAATATGGTTATTTTATTTTGATGGCTCTTTAACCCATATCCGCCTGACTGTTCTGTGTACATACACTGTATTGGACCTAAATGCCTAAGCTCATTTCATGCACACACAAAACGGAGGGGAGTTACACTAAACAGTTATTTTGTACAGCTCCACCAAAAATCAAACCCAAACAAATTATTTACTGTTGGAAAGAGTGTGAAATTCTCTTTATTCTCATATAAAATTGATCATGTTTCATAGTTCATGTCAATACTACAGTGCAGGAAAATAGTGTCAAAACAGTTTAGTTTCATAATTGAAAATTCATTGTTTTTTATATTTCAAGTAATGAAAAATAGTAGATTGAAAAATGCTCTTATTAGAGTACTATATTTAGATTGCTAAATAAACATTGCTGATAAACACAGCATGACATCGTGAGGGCTGCTGGGATACTAAACAACCAATTAAGGGCAATCAGGCTTTTGTTAATGATGCAATGTTTGTGCGCTAAAATAGCTACGTGATTATCCGTACTAAATTTAAGTCTCTCAAAATGTTCAGTTACCCAAGCCTTGAAAATTGACAAGGTTATTTCTATTTTTAAAGCAGGTAATTGCAAAGCACTTAATAATTACCGGCCAATATCAATTTTGCTCTTGGTCTCGAAAATCATTGAAAAAGTTGTCCACGCCCAACTTCTCCCATACCTTACCTCAAATAACCTCCTGTCCCCCAGCCAATCCGGTTTCAGACCTGGGTACTCCACACTTGCAGCAGTGGCTCATGCTCATGACAATTGGCTTCATCATATTAACAATGGCATTTAGTTGGTTCAGTATTTATTGATTTGCAGAAAGCTTTTGATACTGTCAACAATGGTATACTTTACAAATTAGCTTTCATTCTATGGTTTATCCACCTCAGTTGTTGATTGGCTGTCATCTTATTTATCCGGAAGGATCACAGCGAGTCTGTTTCAAATCCAAACTCCCTTTAGCCAACTCCATTACATCTGGCATACCACAGGGATCAATTCTAGGGCCCCTGCTTTTTCCATTTTATATTATGACTTGCCTAATGTCTTAATCACTGCAACATTGATATGTATGCAGATGATACACTCATTTATTATGGTGACAAAAACACTGATGTCATTGAAAGTAAACTGAATGGGAATCTTCTCAGTTTGACTAATTGGCTGCAAGCAAACAAACTAACCCTGAATCCTAAAAATACAAATGTTATGCTTGTTGGTACTACTCAAAAACTCAAAAAGAGCAATCCCCTTAAAGTTTTGATTTCAGGCCAAAAATACAACAAGTGGATTCTCATAAACATCTAGGTGTACTCCTAGACAACAAGCTAAACTTCAATGATCATGTGAGCAAACTTTGCACTAAATTAAATTCCTCAGTTGCCTTGCTCGCCAGAGCAAGACAATATATTAACCAGCAAACAGCCATTTTGTTATACAATGCTTTGGTTCTTCCCCATATAGACTACTGGTGCATGGTGTGGGGTGCCAAACCTACTCTTGTCAACAAAATTCAAAAACTCCAAAATTGTGCCCTTTGCATTGTTCTTAAGCTTCCCCCTCTTTCCCCCACTAACTTAATTTTAAGTAATGTTTACACTATGACAGTTTCTCAGCACATTCACTTCAAACTTGCCAGGCTTTTAAGGCTTCCATTGGTGTTGCTCCAGACTATCTATGCCAGAGACTTGACCTGATTCAGCTTTGTGATCGTCCAAGTACTCGGGCAATCACACAGGGTAATTCTATTGTTCCCAAACCTAAATGTGAACTTTTAAAAAAAAGCTTCAGTTACAGATCTTCCTTTAAATAAAAAATGGTATTCCTTTAACTACTTGTTCAAACTCTTATTCTTCATTTTGGCGTTTGCTGAAGGAAGGTTAGGCTTGAACTACTTTCGTACTTTTCATTCAACCGCTTACCTGTGTTTTGCCCGGGCTGTTGGCTTGTAAATAATGTTATGGTCTGCATTTGTATTCTTTTAATTTTAATTTTTATTCGTCTACTTTTTGTGTTGTTTGCTGTTTTGATGTTTTATTTCGTCAATTTGTCCTTTTATGATAGGCCTATTGTTCATTTTGTTGTCTTTTTTTGTACGCACCTTCTGCCAAGTCTTTTCGCTTTTATATTTTATCTTTGATGTATTTTTACATTATGTGAGGGCCCCAAATGATCAGCTGTGTGAGATGGGTCACCCTCGTTAAATATGGTTTTAAATAAAAACAAATAAATAAAAATAAACCCGTAGCTCGGCAGATTTGGGCTAAACATGAACCTTGTTGCTGTGCCTGACAAGAATGGTCTCAACCTGTAAAAAACGTGTGTGAATAGAGTGGTCAAAAAGTAAGGAAAGTTAACAAATTATTGAAAACCATTCAACTGCCTGTATTGTGTAGGGTGACTGCATATTGTTTAATCCAATTATGAGAGCTAGTCAAATACAATTAGATGTACATGTAGTACATGTAGTTTTAAGAGAATTCTGTAGAGATGCTCAGAATTAATAGTTTTTTTACTCCACATAAATCAATTGTCACATCAAGGGCTCTATACAGTCAACATTATTTTGTTCCCTTTAAATATTATTTTGTTCCCACGAAATCATAGATTTATTATTCTTTGGAGTTGTTTTAAGCAACATAAATAGATGCTTTCAACAAAACATCCTGCCTGGATAAGAGACAGTTAACTAAAGACAAAAATTAATCAAAAGCTTGTCAGCCTTTTCATTGTCAATCTTATGTTGAATCTCTGCATAAATTAATAAGCTGGTAACTGCTATACATGTGGCTTCATCAAATGCATGTAATCATTGGTGGAGGGATCTTGTTTTCTCCTGGGTAAAGTGCAACTCTATGAGGAAATTTACCCTGTTGGTTTGACTATTGACTTGCAAGATGTCTGTCTACTGACAATTATGGATCAGGTTTAATTTAATTAATTCACAGTAATGGATGGAGTGCTCTTGGTCTTGAAATCTGCAGTGAATTGCTTGCCATAAATGTCTTCGTCACATTCCCTATCATATCTCTCCACACTATACATAATGCATTCGTACAACTGATTATTTAGCTGTTGCGACAAAGTAGTCAGAACAGCTATTGTTTTCGTCAAGATTTGTATTTTTTTCTTTGTAAAGTCACTGGATTTCTATCGCGACAGCTCCTGTCATATGGCCTGTGTGGTAAATAAAATTGTGGCACGGTGCGCTATTTTTGCAGGTTTGAAACTATATTATTTGGGCTATGTCTTTGTGTTCTCTTATGTTATAATGTATGGAATCTGTATGAGAGCCAAGTGTACAATTACTAGATATTTTGAGGTCACCACCTGTTACAGCGCCCTCTATTAACGAGTGTTAAATCTTCAAATTTACTAAGAGTTATTCCAGGCCATTAAAACTAATCAAAGTTCAAATGTATTTCCACGATATGTAACGATTAAGTGACAAATCGGACACCATGTCTAGCTTGCTTATTGCTTAATCAAGGCAATGCGTCGGAGATTACCTTGATATTGGAATCCTAACCGAGAGAGAAGACCTATAGTTAGTGTGTAGCCCATTTAATTTGTGCTTAAACAATATTTGCAATTCCTAAGTAAGTTTAGGGTTTACGTTAAAAGGCATTAGATGGGGATAAGTTACATATCATCTTCTACCTTATAAAATTTGTTAGTATGAAAAACACTTTTTTTTTTTCATTGTGACGTCATCAGGTGTCAAGTTACGGTAATTCAATTCTTATTACTTAAAAAAATGTTATCTCCTTAACGACATGTCATTTAGTCATAATGTTTGTTCTGTCTTGTAGCTTTCTGCACTTGTGACATTTATTCAAAAAGATGACCCCACTTTCAACTTTACTTACGGTCCAAACAGGAAGCTCTCCCAGTGGGCAAACAACGTTATTTCAACGTTGATTTTTGGTTGATATGGCATCGCAACGTTGAAGTACCATAAAGCAACGTTATTTCAACTCACATTTGCGACGTTGATTTTAAGATGTTGTTTGATGTTGTGTAAACGTGGGATACAGGTTGTTTTTGCGTCGCGATAATAACAACCAAAAATCAATGTTGATCCAACATCATTATTGTTATGTTGTTTCAACGTAATGTTTTTGACGTAATTACAATGTTGGATAAACGTTGTTTTTGCGTCGCGATGATAACGACCTAAAATCAATGTTGATCCAACAACAGTATAGTAACGTTGTTTCAACGTAATGTTTTTGACGTATTTACAATGTTGGATAAAGGTTGTTTTCACGTCGCGATAATAACAACCTAAAATCAATGTTGATCCAACATAGTATGGTAACGTTGTTTCAACGTAATGTTTTTGACGTATTTGCAATTTTGGATAAAGGTTGTTTTTGCGTCTAGATATTTAAAACCTAAAATCAATGTTGATCCAACATCAGTCTGGCAAAATTGTTTCAACGTAATGTGTTGACGTATAATACAATATTGGATAAAGGTTGTTATTGCATTGCAATAATAACCAATTGTCATGTTATATACAATCATTGTGTCATCAGGTTTTCATCTTTTATGCAAAAATGATGTCTAGGCGGGGGAGGGGTCGTGCACACGCCAAAGATGACAACACTTTTGTTATGAATAATAGACAAACTCAACTGGCGGAGATTTCAGGGTACCGGCAGCAAGTGTATGTTACTGATGGGGTCATGTGACAATCAGCTTTCCTGATGGATCGGCAAAGCAATATTGGAAAAGCACGGGTAGTGTTGGTTTCCAATGTTGGACCAATGATGGCTCTAGCTTCGCATAACCACATTGGAGTTCATTTGTACTCAGTGCTGAGCCAATGTTGGTTATTAGTGCCGGAGACAATGTTGGCAGCATTTAAGCTATAAAGTAGTATGGCTATCGGTGGTTTTTAACGAAGAAGTCAGAATTGTGACTGTGTATAACATTGTTGGTTTTTGATTGGGTTACATTAAATGACTCGCCGAGGGCAACTTTTATTGAACTATTAGGTCATACTACGACAATAAGCGGCAATTTATAAATAATATAATAAGCCTTACAAAATAGTAACATAATAATTTGCTTGTTAGTTATAGAACAAGTTTGACGGTTAGAGTTATATTGCTCACGTTGACGTTTTGGTGGAACAATCAAGATGCAAAAAACATCAGTAATCAGTTATACCATTAGACGATCACGCTAATGTTGAGCCAACATTGATCCAACGTTGGTTTAACGTTGACATAATATGCAAATTTGTTGGTGGGGCCTAGAAGTGTGTTTCTTTGGATAATATAAAAGTTTGGTTTAATTAAGTTATCCGAGGGAAGTTTCTGTACTTTTGTGTTTGATTCGAATGTAAAATATGTACAACAAAAGTCCAAGCAAACATTTGTAATTTAAACATGTGAATTAATAATTAAACAGTTTTTAGTTAAAAAAGGAGTAAACCATGACTGGAAAATCTAGGGATCCTGGTCTACATTATATACAAGACATGCAGTGTATAAGATGTATAGGCCTGGATAGGTTGTAGTGATGTATTGAGTTAATATAAATCTTAAAGTACATGTAAATTATATAACAGAGTAGTATTAACAGACACTAATGATAATTACTTGAGTTAAATAATTAATTAATTAATTAATTAATTAATTAAAGGGCCATTGATTGCAAATCCAATCATTATTCAACATTATTTTAACGTCGAAACTTGACGTTGAAACAACATGGTGATTTTAACGTTGTTTCTACGTCAGCATTTCTACTTTATTTCAATTTGCAAATCCAATCATTGTTCAACGTTATTTCAACGTAGAAACTTGACTACGTTTTAAATGATGACATTGAAACAACTTAATGGATTTCCACGTTGTTTCTACGTCAGCATTTCAACGTTATTTCAGTTTGCAAATCCAGTCATTATTCAACGTTACTCCAACGTCATCATATGACGTTGTTTCAACGTCAATTCATTGTATTTGCCCGCTGGGCTAAAATTCAAAAAATCATATCTCCTGAACCAGATGTCAAAGAGTCCTAATGTTTGTGATGTCTTGTAGCTTACAGCACTTGTGACATTGCATTCAAAAGGTTGACCCCACTTTGACCTTTACTTTGGGTCCAAACAGGATGCTTAAAAAAATATATCTCCTGAACCAGATGTCATTAATTCGTAATATTTGGGCTGTTTTGTAAGTTACAACACCTGTGATATTTCATTCATAAGAATAACCCCACTTTGACCTTTACTTCCGGTCCAAACAGGAAGCTCTAAAGAACAAAAAACATATTTTCTGAACCAAATGCGAAAAAGTCATATTTTTGTGCTTTCTTGTATCATTTGAGATATTTGACATGTTATTTAAAAGCACGACCCCACTTTGACCATTCAGTCCGGTTAAAAACAGGAAGTTCAAATACAAAAAAATCACATTTCCTGAAACACATGTCATTAAGTCATAATATTTGTGCCGTCTTGTACCTTATGAACCCTTTGAAACATTATTGTAAAAACGTGACCCAACTTTGACCTTTCCTTCTGGTCCAAAACCCCATTCCTGAACCATTTGGCATAGAGTCATAATCAATTGTGCCATCTTGTAGCTTATGACATATTTGACATTTTATTCAAAAACGTAACCCTATTTTGACCTTTCCTTCCGGTCCAAACCGGAAGTCCAAATTTAAAAATTACACCTTCTGAACCAGGTTGGGTGAGGGTACAGAAAAGGGTCCTGTAGCACATGGTTCAGTTAGAATAAAGGTCAGGGGTCAGGTTCAGGGTCAGGTTTAAATCAGTTTTAATGTCAGTTTCAGAATGAAGATCAGGTTTAGGTTTTTAGGCACACATGAAGTCAAAATAAGGGCCTGTCAAAGGTGAAGAGTCTTCTATCTCAAAGTCAGACTAACTTTAAAGGTCTGGAGCTTTTAATCAAAGTAAAAAAAACCGGAACAGCTTTGTGTTTGTCCTAAGGACAAACACCTAATGCCTATTTTTTGGGGTAAGGCATGGGAGAGTCAGGCCTTGTTAAAACACTTTTTTGTCCAAGCTGCTACCAGTTTATTAATTTATTCCTTCAATTATTTTTATTAAAAAACCAACTGGCAGCATAAAGCTGAATTATGTGGCATTACAAGGTTTTTGATAAATGTGTTTGTTTAGGGCATGAACAACATGCCCTAAACTAAAGAAAAAAAGTGGAGTAGTTAATGAATTAAATGTGCCTAAGGTAATTAAAAGGGGGTAATGTACAATGTAGGTCTACACATAGTTGTAGGACTCGAGACCAGGACTCGAACTCGAGTCCGTCTCGAGTCACAATTTCGGTGACTCTGACTTGTCTCGAGTCACGTCAGCAAAAGACTAGGAATCGGACTCAACTTTCATGACTCGGACTTGACCTCGGACTAGTGACTCCCTAGTCACGTATTTTCACCAATACCTTAAAAACAATATTGAAAACAATTCCGATGCACACTGAGGAAGATAAGCACACTGTCGTTAGTGTTCATGATCATTGTGTAGATATGGCCATGTATGTTCAATACACATAATAACACTTGGACATATTTCTGTAAAAAAATGATAGTGCACGACACCAATATTAATGCTGGTATTCTGTCAGCATTAACACCATATTACCAGGAAAATGAAATTAACCTTGGTAATGACGTCAGGTTTTCAGGTAGGTCATTTATATATATGAGAAACATATGTGGTCCTAGGACAGTTCCTTGAGGTACATCACCCGATTTGTGGGATTAGGACAAGGGGTGTCAATTTAGTATTAGTTTTGCGTTAGAATTATGTTTGGTGCAAAGCAATTTTAGACAATGCATTCACCAATCACCAACATGTTGTACACATAGTGCACAACACTCAGCCAACGAGGTAAACATGCACAATCAGTGATCTTGAAAATAACAGTGCCATGTTTAGGGAGAATTTGATGAAAATATGCAGTCTACACACGCGGTACACCATGTACACTGCATGCAAAATGTTCCTTTTCAAAATTCTCAATACATGTGGCAAGCAATGCCAACATGTTAATCACGTCATTGAATGCATGTGTGTAACTTTCACAGACGATAACTTGGAACCTTGTGCTGACACCTGTTCTGGTGAAGTACTTGAACGACTCATTGGAATTTGCTATAATAATGGCAGATCAAAAACTGATAATGGCAATTTATTGTGCTTTTAGTACATTTTGTCCGAGCACTTTTTTTGGTCTAACTTCACACTATGTTGCAGTAACATGTTATTCATTTCCACACACGCAACCTGTGATTTTCCGACTTTTAAACCAAGTTGCTTGCAATGACTAAGCTATGTCACTTGGGGCATTTTTGTTTGGAGCGAATACTTTTATTGCCCAAAGATTAGGGTGTAAAAATAGCTTAAATCTTTCCTTGTGGATGGGACTAGCCTTTTTCTACAATTTAGCCTGTTGGTTTGACTATTGACTTGCAAGATGTCTGTCAACATTTGTACTCAACCACTGTCATCGCTTAAAGGTCCCTCTTTAACATCAGATTAGAGGTTTTTATAACAATTTTGCTACTTTTTGCTAATTGGAGTTCAGTTCTAAACGCTGCATACTGAATTTGTTTGTGATTTCAATTTACTGTCAATTATGGATCGAGTTTGCTTTAATTCGTGCACAGTAATGGATGGAGTGCTCTTGGTCTTGAAACCGTTGGTGAATTGCTTGCCATAAATTTAATCTGCTGAAGTATACAACTGCACTAAAAAGACCTTTGTTTGTTAACTGTCATTTTATTCACGTTTCCTATTGTTTTTCTTTTATAATTAATGTACATTTTAATTAGCAACTGATTTTTTTTAATAAGGCATGGGAGAGTGAGGCCTACATGTTGTTAAATACACAGTTTTTGTCCAATTTTTTACCAGTGCGTGGTCATGCTATTAATTATTGTACTAACCCTAAAATAAAGAAAACAAAATGGAGTAAATAATGAATTACCAATGTAACAAAGAAGAAGGTAATGTACAATGTAGGCCTACTGTGTGTCAAATGGACTGGCAGGATGGGCTGTAAAGCAACAGTGGAATAATTGAGTTGTCTGATAAGTTTAACTTACATTTTGGGGTTTCAATAATGGTAGAAATAAAAAGTTAAACCATTCTTTTTGGTATCTAGACAATTATTTGTCACATGGACAATTTGGACGAACCATCTGTCCATGGGATACATGTACACTGTTTTTAATAAAACCATGTAATTAGTTAGATAATCAGATAATGTCTTAGTTTTGGGTTTTAGGTATCCATTTCTCTTGAAGGCTAAAGAAATAACGTTTGGGTTGGACAAAAAAATATACATGAAGTTAACAACGTTGAAGCCAGCATGCCACTGATGTTTTATCATCATAGTGATACTGTACAACCCCAAAAATGTCCCCAAATGTAGGCTATGCATTAGTGTGGAGAGACCTTGTTCTTATACCTCAAATGATACCCAACTGTCATTTACACTAGGTTCCTGTTAAGTTTAGGATGGATTAGAAGATTTTACTAAAGGTTTTTAAATATTTACATTTACTTAAATGAATTAATTACTGTCAGAAGTCAATGTCAACGTCACAACCTCAGATCAACAGGTGAAGTTTTGTTGGAATATCCAAAGAGCAAGATGATGCCTACATTAGGAGACCTTTTTTTTTCTTTCAGCTGCACCGTCCTGTTTTATGGAATAAATTTGCCATCTGTCATTCATGATTTGTGCTCTCCAAGTCTGTTCAAAACCCAACTCAAAACGTCCTTTTTAGAAAAAGTTTGGTGATAATGGTGATTTTGGTGTAATGTTTAGCTGTTTCTAGTCTGAGGAACATCTTTTTTTTACTTCTGCAGGAATATTTAATGATCTCAACTGAAAATATTAAACTTCAAATTTTGTTGATTTTTTAATTCAATACCTGCATAGTTGATAGCTCTCTGGATCAGTGACCACCAAGCCCCCTGGCTCTCAGTGCCCCCTTGGCTGATGACTCTTCAAGGAACATCAAACAGGGTTGTAGAACGCATACGCTCAGGCTGTCTTCATGATTGGAATGGGTATGTAAAATGTTTCATCAAATGTTTAATGATCTAAACTTGAAATAATAAATTTCCAATTTTGATGTCATAATTTTATACTTTTCATTGGCAAACATGTACAGTATTAAACAGGCATGATATTCTTCCTACATGTACCTATGTCTGATTTCCTTTTTTTGTTTTACCCTTGGTAAAATCAGAACAGGCTAATTGTGATTAAGTACATGTAGCGTGAAAGCTTAGAACCATGTGTACATGTAAGTCAGTACTCAATGAGATGTTCCTACTTTTTTTTCTTGGACCAAATATCATGCCTGATTTAAAGCCACAAATACTAAATAGCAAATAAATTATTTATTTAATGGAACATTTCTTTTGTTAAACTCAATACAAATTATAAATGGGTAGAACAGGGGCGGATTGCAATAAAACGGTCTTAGCCAGCGGTCTAAGACCAGTCAGTTATAGCCACCTATCTGCCTTAGACGGTCTTAGATTAGTCAGTCTTTAAGCCTGTTGCAACAAGCCGGTCTTAGATAAGTCAGTGAGCAGTAGTGAAATACATGTACAAACAAGCATTCCTAAGCTTGGTTAGTTACGATGGCCGCCATTATCCATAGCACACCGAGACAGTGACAATGGCTTTGAAAGGTAAACAAGATCAAACAATGGAGGGAAGACAAAATTACAGACCGAGTAAACGCTATCAATATACGGTCTCATCATAGGGCTCTTTGCATGAAATCATCAACAACTAACAGATGTAGCGCCATGTTTAAAAACAAAACAAAGACCGATCATAGCCAGCTCAGCACAGGCTTAAGATTTAAGACTGGCTTAAAATAAAGACTATGGTATTGCAATCAGTCTATAATTAAAGACTGTCTAAGCGCGTCTCAAGTTAGCCGGCTATAGCACATAGATCGGTTTAAGACCACTTGGTGCAACCCACCCCTGGTGTCACCATTTTGGCCAATCAGAGAATAGAATTTACCTATTCTGGCAAATTAGAGAGTAGAATTTACCCTCAAGTGTGGGTATGTACAGGAGAAGAGGATATCGGGGGATTTAGGTCACCTGAAGGCAAAAAGGCACAGGGAAGTGTGTAAGGTACATTGTGTTTAGAAATTATATTACAGTGTTTGGTGTTTTAACTGAGACAAAAAGGCATTTAGGCCTACAACAAATAGGGTTCAGATTGAGAGAAACCATTGTGATTGTGAATCAGTTGCTCTTCGGTGACAGTCTCGTTTGTGGTTCTTAACCATGTTTCTAAGGAAATGTTGTTGTTTTGGGAATCAAAAAATGCCAGGCTAAACATTGCACCATTGATTTAAAAGAGCCTAAGAGAAAATGTTGAAGTTTTAAAACTGACTCAAATAACTTTGACTTACAACATTACAACAGACATGCACATATTGCACAGTCACACTAACAAGACTAAGAATGAAATTCATGTCCATAATTCCTTATGACAGTAGCAATTATTTTCTTAAGTTAGGAGACACTACCTGTATGTACATAGGCACCTGAAACACATTGTATACATGATTTCAGAGATGCCAACATACACGATTTGGGCGTAGAAAATAAGATTTTGAGCCGTGAATATGCCGCTACGATAATCTTCAATTAAATACGATAAACAAGCCGCCCAGTGTAAATGTAGTTACGAACAATGTATCATGATAAAAACTAATACTAAAAGTATTTATAAAATAAAAAACTATAACAAATGTTGACTACTGCCGCGTGGTTAAAAGCAATGAGCGGTGCCGAATTCACACGCGTTTTGGTGCTCATTTAGGAGGTACCAATCCCATAAACTATCGCACTCAGGATTTGCCTACCCGACACACGCGTAGCACAGAGCACACACTGAGCCGCAAGGCTCCTTGTACAGCATACATTCTACAGTCGCTTTTGTAGAGACTGGTTCCGCAGTTTTTTTTACGCTTTGCGACTGTGGGATGCAGCGGCAAACAGACCCTGTGATAACTTTTATCTGAAATGCAATTCGCAAGTTCAGCGCACGCCGTCGTGGAGTTTGTTTGAAACATCGCGATCGCTGCAGCGATCAACTAAAATAAAGGTGACAACAAGAAAATTTTTCATCGGTCGCAATCAAGGCCAAGATCTGAAGAAAACTGACGATAAAAATAAGAATGCAGTGGGTGGAAATGGAATGGGTTGGAAAGGCCAATTGACGAAACTGCTCTTGCTGAAGTCGTTTGAAGACTTGACTGGCCTGCTGCTGTGGTCAGGTGGTGTGACGTATTTTTTTAAAAACTATTTTGCTGTGCAAACGTGAACATTATTCATTTTAATAAACAATGGGACAGAAACTACAGCATTTTGTTGAATTTAGTTGGAAAGGGTTCTCTTCATGCACAAGCTAGTGCAAATTGCGGTTCGATACAATTTTTTTGGTTTTTTTTTGTTACTCAAGACTGAGAATACAATTCATAATTGTTTGACCTCTAGAGCAGGCCGCTTTGCAATAAGTGATTTTCGCTGAAAATATTAGTTTATATCATAAATGTCATAATTTTCCTCTTTTTAACGGCGTTGCTACTCTTTTTGGGAATCCAATGTTGGCATCTCTGTGATTTATATAATGTGTTGGTTGTATTTGTTTCTCTTTTTAAAGTCAGCCCTAACATCCTGAGACCTTCTGTCACTCCCATTTCAAATCAGGTACATTGTAGGCAGTGGTCAAGTATGTACTTGTTAAAATGTCCCCGTCCCTATCATCAGTTGATCAAATTTTGGTTTTTGTATTATAAGACATTGTTTTTCTATCAAGTGATTTACAGCTCGCTACTGCAGCTTGGCTGTTCTTGATAAACACATTAACCTAAAGTTTTCAAAGACATCTGAAAGGGTATTAGTCATCAGAGATGCTTGAGTCGTATAAACTAGAGTAAAACTTGTCGATTGGTGATAGCTTGGTTTCATTAAATCCTTCCTGAGGGTCCATATACATGTACACGCACAGGTAGATTCCTTTTTGGTGCTCTAGAGGGCGCTGCTCATGTGTTAACCAAAGGGCCTCAATGTCTTTAAACTTGTTCTTGGGAATGTTTTTACTATCTCATCGAGACTGCAGAAATGAAATGTAGATCCCCTTTCTACTGTATACTACTGCTGGTAGACGCCATAGATATGTATAATGGACAGACACACAAACGCGTATTTTGCAAACCAGTAGTGTTAATGCACATGCATGATGTGCAATTTACATATTTTATGGGAAGGGTCTATAGGACCCATTCTTTTATCAGTTAGTCTGTGGTTGTTCATTCTCTGCTTGGATTTGTAGTTGAGTTGCAACAGTATTTGCTCCAATTGTCACTTTAAGAATACTTTATTAATCTGTGCTGACCAATATTAAGTCAACCAGATTTGAGTGTAAGTGATTTTTAGAATATTTATGGTGCTTGGTTTGATGTGATTGAGAGTTCTTGGCATGCATCTAACACGTTTCGTTCGTTCATAGCAATCTGAACATCAATGCGGTTTGGCCTAACAGGTCGACCAATGCAACAGCAAAGCATGTCTTGAAGACCTTTCCAAAACTTCTTGTATTTGAAGATGTAAATGATGGGATTGATCACAGAGTTCATGTAGTACATAAAATGGATTGAAGGAGACAGTGTGATAGTAAAATAGCACCATTCTGTTGTTGGTTTTGGTAAGCAGATAGTCGATAGGAAAACCAATGGTGTCCACAGTAATCCGGAGCGTGCTGATCACATTCTGTCTTGCCTGTAAAAGCTCAAGGGCTGCTCCTCGTACATTCTGTTGTTGGAGTTGTTGAGCACTTCTCTTGAGAGTGGCTTGGATCTTGTAGTAAACCCAACCCATAAATAGGATGGGCAACAGGTAGCCACATATGATGAAGAGCACATTTTGAATTTGGCCAAAGATGAGATATGAGTCAGTCTTGTTACAAGCAAGCCTGCTGGTGTTAGCTGTCACAGTAAACAAAGAAGGGCTTGAAAATAGAATTGATATCACCCATGCAACAAAGATAGTCAGTTTAACTTTGTTTGCAGACATCAGTCTGGGATAGTGCAGTGGATGTACAATCCCTATATACCGTTCATAGGTCACCAGACATAGACAATAAGTTGTTGAGTAGGTCATTAAATCAACTGTAATGTTACTCCAGAAAATCCGACAATAGATCTCTCTCCCAATGAAACTTTCTGGTACCGAGAATCCAGTATTATACAAAATGAAAGCAAAGCAAACTATGCTGTCCGTTACTGCAAGATATGCCAGCAAGTAGTTTGTCATATTGTGGAGATTTTTTGTGCGAAGGATGACCAGCCAGGCTAGAGTGTTGAGGACCATTCCAACAGCTCCTACTACAATTCCAATGGTATCCACCCAATGAGACATTTTCAGTATTTTCAATGTTTTTTGCCTCAGAAATGTTTACTACAAACTTAAACTGATCCTAGTAGTAATGAGTGATCATAGTTGTCAACTTTCATCAATGAAGTACTGTATACATGTACATGCAGATGCGACAAGAACAATTCTCCTATCACGTGTTGATCATCACCAAAACAAAACATATGTAATAGTTATTTTTCAGTCTGATGAGTGAGTTGCAAACAGTTCCTATGTCAAGTAATGTTGTAAAAGTATCTTCAATGCTGTTTGCTGCTGAAATGTATGTAATGTTTTTTTTTGTGGCATGTTGTGGCTGAGCGGTTAAGAGGGTCGGACCCAAGTTCTCCTGGTGTTTCTGATCAGCAGAGTGTTGGTTCGAGTCCCGGTCATGGCCCTTGGTCGTGTCCTTGAGCAAGATACTGTACCATAATTCCAATGTCCTTCGAATGGGACTTAAGCAGTAGGTCCTGTGTACTATGATTGGTCGTCATGTTAAAGAACCCAAAACACTTATATCGTGGAAGAGCAGGGATAAACCCTGGTGTTTCAGGTTCACATAGCAAGCACCCTTGTCTGTTTCCTCAGGCTTGTGAGCTACATTGATTAAGTTCACCATGAGGCATCCTTGGTTTCATTGCCAGAAATATATTTGGAAAAGAATGTTGTAGACTTTTCAAATGGTATCAGCCCAATCAGACATTTTCAGTATTTTCAATGTTATGTTTGCCTTACAGGCCAAGAAGTTAAGAGCACTTGACTCAAGCTCTGTTCTGATCAGCAGAGTTTGGGTTTGAGTTCAAGTCCAAGGGCGTGGCACTTTTTCCTTAAGCAAGATACTTTACCATAATTGCTTTCTCTTTTAAATGGTACTTAAGCAGTAGGTCCGGTGTACTAGGATTGGTCACGCATGTTAAAGAGCCCAGAACACTTATCATGGAAGAGTAAGGGTTAACCCCAGTGTTTCCGATGAGCTACAGTGATTACGTTCAATAGATGTACATTTGGTAGAGAACTTTGTAGGCTTACACATGAAAACAGTCTAATGTTGACAGCAATCATAAATAAGCAATGAAGTCTAAGTAGGTCAGCCGAGGATCTCACTGCCTGCTCTCTGAGGTTGCTTCTTGAAACTGTGTATCACTTCTGATAGATTTCATCACTTGGCAAAGTTTGGGTAGAAATCTCAACTACATGTAGATGAATACATGTAGGTTATTAGACAGGAGATAGCGACAGTTGTGTTCGTGAACACACATGCGCTTTTTGTTTGCCAAACCGAAAGCCTCTCAATCAAAATTTGTCACTGAATTACCAATTGTTTACAAAGACAATTAAGCTAAGTGATCAGTTCATCATACAGTTGATATACATGGTAGGTAAACATGGTTATTTCATTTGCTTGGCTCTTTAAACATAAAACTTGATGCTGTGCCTGACAAGAATGGTTTCAACCTGTAGAAATCATGTCTGAATAGAGTGGTTGAAGTGTTTAGGAAAGTTAACAAACCACTGAAAACCATTCAACTGCCTGTATTAGGGTGACTGCATATTGTTTGACTTGTTTGACTGATTATGAGAGCTAGTCAAATACAATTAGATATACGTGTACATGCAGTTGTAAGAGAATTCTGTAAAGATACTCAGAATTAATAGTTTGATTAGAGACGGTTAACTAAAGACATAAATTAATACAAAGCTGGTCTGCCTTTTAATTGTTAGTTTGTTTTCTTCATTTTTGATCCTTTCGTTGAATCTCTGCATACCTTCCTGCTATACGTGTAGCTTCATCAAATAATTGTTATTGTTGATCATTGGTGGAGGATCTCTAATATGATATTTATTGGGGACACTTTACTGTAATTTTCGGACCATAAGCCGCGGCTTATAAATTGATTTTCAGGCCTTCCACGTGCTCCATGGCTCAGCCCGGGCTGCTTTCCACCGACATGTAAAATAAGCTTCACTAATTTCGACTAAAACTTTAAGGCAAAGTTCTCAGACTTTAACATTTTACCAAAATTAGAAAATAATCATGGAAAAAAGACAAAATTATCTCAGATTCTCATTTCAGTTCTGTACTTGCCTGCGCTAACAGTCAATGTGTACAGTGCTCCTGCAACATTGTCGTACATGTTGTATGACAAAATTTGTATGCGCCACTCACTGGTCTGGTTCCTTTTCTCATTTGAACACAGCAAACACATTCTACAAAACTGGCACCACACTTTACTTCTGGACATACTGTGCAGCTATTGTTTTACTTGGCTTGTGAGTTCATAAGCCGAGTAAAACAAACGTGTGAGGGGTTAGAGTCTGGCAAAGCTTTCCCATGAATATAGACATTAACAGCCAATCACAGTGTGCTAACTGTTGGACATTGGACCTGCTGTGTATTTACTGTATTCATGATGTGTTGTGTGATATGTGTGTACTACCCAATGTCGTTTCTGCGTGTATGTACCACATAGTCACAATGTCAATGCGATGCTGTGTGGT
>JAJGQC010000334.1:0-25000 GCA_021014325.1 Plazaster borealis
CCCAAGATCCTGATCCAGATCGTGGCGTGTCATGGCCAAGTGGTCTAAATGCATCCGACTTAAGTTCTGGTGTTTGAATCTTTGGAGAGTTGGTTCGATTCCCAGTTGTGATACTTGTGTTCTTGATCAAGACACTAAACCATAATTACTTAATTGCTTCTCTTAACCCAGGTGTATAAATGGGAACCTGAGAGGGCTAAGACAGTATAGTGTTGGATTAACCCCTTGGATTAACCCCTTAGCAGCTTTGTGCTATTACAAGCAGCTTGGTGCTATTCCAAGCAGCTTGGTGCTATTCCAAGCAGCTTGGGGGCTATTCCAAGCAGCTTGGGGTTGTTTACTTCCCAAAGAGTTGAGAATGTTTGAGGAATAGTGTACATATGCCTGAACTAACTACTAGGATATGTTTGCTATATAAGAACAAGTATTACGGTGAGACGAATATTATATATTTATTCATTCCAATCCTTTAGTATTTAAGAAACATATCGTAAAGAGATGGAACATCAATGGTTTTGGAAGAGTACATTCATTCCAGCCCTCTAGTTTTCAAGAAACATATCTTAAAGGGATGGTACATCATTGATTTTGGAAGAAGTGCATTCATTCCAATCCTGTAGTTTTCAAGAAGCATATCATACAGGCATGGTACAAAATTTGTTTGTGAAAGAGTCATTCATTCCAATCCTCTAGTTTTGATTTGATAATTACTTATCCCTTTAAAAGTTGTTGTGAATTTTTTTTTCTTAGTAGATTATTTGTATCAAGAGAGAAACAAAACCCATATTTGTCCTGAAGGTAAATTACATCACTGGTAATTGGTAAGATGTCAGACAGACCTTGTTGAAAAACTCACACATTCAAATGTGGTCGTCCAACCATCACTTCAAAATGATACAAAATTTCATACTTCTTTAAAATGAAATAACACCTGGCGAAATGATTTCACTGGATACTTGGGAATAATATGTACTTTCGTAAACTTCTACTTTTATGCTGGTACTCGTTAAAAGCCTGTTCAGCAACTAACGAGGATTGAGGTGTGGTGCCTTAAACGGTGGACACTTATGCAAGGTGATCTATACATATGTGCGAGTAAAAAGCCTGTGACTTTAGGCACTGATGGCTCCCTTGAACTGCTCCACTGTGTGCAGTTCGATGATCCCCTGGGGGAGCCCATCCCAGTCAAGTAGATTTCTTGGTAAAAAACTTTGTTTGTAGCTGTCAGATTTTGAGCCGAGTTGCACAAATATGTGTTGTTGCTGTTAGCAGGTTCTGCGGTGTCATGGCTGAATATTGTCTGGGATTGGTATGGCAATTTGCTTGTTGGTGGCTTTGTAGAGCATTGAACCCTGCAGTGAGTTTCCCAGACTGAATTTTTTTGTTAATTTGTTAATAATTCCGCCCATGAATTAAACATTTTAAAAAATCTTTTGGTCATTAACACACTGCAAAAGGTCATTACACTAAGGCCTTATGGTCACCTTGGAAACCTCATTGCAAATTCAGCAGTCAGGCACTCTCCATTGCTTTTTTACAGCCGATCATGGGATGCATGACTCAGCGCTCAGGCATTGATGTGTAAGCAATTCAATCCTTGCAAGTGGTGGTCTGATAACAAACATCAATCATTCTTAGCTGGGGCAGCTTGTAGACATTAAAAATAGCCTGTGAATACAAGGGGGAGCGATCTTTATGACATGCTCTGTGTTATTTAGGTCTACTTCGCTCATACATTACCTGTAGAGTGAATTACTTCATTTGCATGTTTCCTAGTCCGGCAGGCGTTAATGCTAAGAGTTTTACCAACAGCACCCTCTAGCGCCCCCTCAATGCCCTGTGGCATCCCCGTCCCATGACCTTCCTCTTTTCTCTTAGCAACGGCGCTGGTAGGACGTGTTTTTAATCGTTTGCCGAGGTCTTTACCTGTCATTACCTAGGGTTTGAACCAACCCCCTGGACAGGTCAAGTCCTCGGGGGACTGCACCGGGAAAACGTCCTTCCCCAACCAGTCCCCTGCCCGGCAGCCACAGACGGCTGCGGGTGCTGACAGTTCCGCTGCTGGGGTAGCTGGCTTGAACCAGTCTCCTACCGTGGCCGCTAAAGGGACGTCCAAACGCAAGGCGGGCTCAGGCAAGGGTCTACTGTACCAAACCACCATTGCCCGAGCGAAGCCGAAGAAGGCCTGCCAGGGACAGGGGAAACGAGGCGCCCAGTTTAGCCTCCGCTCTCCCCTCGTCTCGCCCTCGAACACGGGACGACTTGACGTGGCGAGCCTCCACGGCTCGTCAAACCCATGTCCCCCTGACACAGTGGAATTTTCCACGGGATGTCAGGACGGACTGTTGTCACAGGGTTTATCCACAACTTCAGATTTCTGTTGTTCTGTATGTCATCGAATGTTTCACGGGGCTGCCCTAAGAAAAGGGACAGAAGGACTTTGGGACGAGCACGGCGCTCCTCTTTGAGTTCTGATGGATCTGCGGATCGACACCGCCACAGTAAACATAACCAGGCAGATGACACGATCTCTAGGGCCGAGTTTTTGCAGGCCTTCAGCTCCATCTTGGCCTCCATGCCAGCCCTTGCCACTAAGTGACAAGTGGCTGTCGTGGTTAACCCCTTCCGGGGCAAGCTGTTATCACCATTGGGGGTAAACCATGGTTGGATGACTCACGCTCAATGGGAATAACCACACACGGTGAGCCGAGCTCCGGGGTCCCCTTTCCGGCCGTGAGCTTGCACCCATCGGCGTCATTTACCGACAACGAGGGAGCAAAGCCGTGGGGTCAAGGCCCTGTACGGCGTGCCCCATCCAGCGGGCCCGACGATTCACACTGAGAGCCAACTCAGCCACGCAGCGAGCCGACTCGGCCCTCACGCTCGGAAACCTCCGGCGCTGACGAGGACGACTTGGCACAGTTGCAGTGCTTATCCATCGCGGAGACGGAGCTCTGCGTGATACAGCGCGATACAATCAACTTTCTCCAGCTTCCCGCCGCGGCGGAGCTGGAGCAACCCAATTGTAAATCTTTCAAGCGTAAGACTGGGACTACTTCACCAACTGATAAACTTTTCCCAGTCCTCCCACTGGATCAAGTCTGTGTAAACAGCAATGAAAGGATTATGTCTGCAGAAAAATGGACTGCCTACAGGAGACGGGAACTTCATTATCATTTTCCCACGGAGGATTTTAAGAAATTTTTCTTCACTCCTATTCTTCCCGATGCTGCGAAAGATAAGTTAGCTGCAGATGCGGGAGTCCCGGCGTCCAAACGATCTTTCCCCGACAAGATGCAGGATAAGTTCGAGGACACATTGAAGAAGTTGGATTCAGCATCCAGATTCGGCAGTTTAAAGAAACCGACTACTCCCGCTGCCAAGACGCCACCAGCCAAGGCTAAGGCGACGTTCACCATCTCTAAGCACAAACCCCTGAGGTCCAATTGCGGTGGTTTTCGCAACTGCACGGACAACTCAGTGGATGCACGCTCTATGCCACAGCAGTTCTCCGGTCAGCAACGCCCCCAGTCGGGGCGTGGCTTCCGGGCACCAGCCCCTCACTACAGTGGGGGCTGGCGCTGATGACTGTGCAGACTCCTGGTGACCCCCCATCATGGGACCCATGGGAGGCCTCCTATGAGACTTCGTAGGGTCTTGAGCCATAGTTACGTCCGACCGGTGGGTGCTCGATACCATCACTCGCAGTTACTCACTCGAGTTTATGAACATCCCCCCCCTCTGTCGGACATGATTGTCCGCCCAACCCCGATCCTGTCCAGCCCGGCAAGCGCCAGGCCCTCGAGGGGGAGATCATGTCCCTCCTCAAGAAGAGGGCAGTGCGCGTCCTCCCCGCCGGGGAGATGCGAGCAGGGTTCATGTCGATCTTCTTCTTAGTACCAAAGAAGGAGGCCGGTGTGTGGCACCAGTCCTAAATCTAAAGCCCCTAAACAGGCTGATCCGACCACGGCATTTTCGGATGGACACATTCATGGTCATTCTCGAGTCCATTCCGACACCGGCGTGGTCAGCTTCCTTGGGCTTGAAAGACGCTTACCTTCATGTTCCAATCCGAGAGGAGCACTGCAAGTTCCTGCGATTCGAATACAATGGGACCCGCTACTAATTTACTGTGCTCATGTTCGGTCTGTCGACCTCGTCATGGGTGTTCACCCGAATTGTGCGTGTGGTCGGGGCCGCTTTGAGAAGACAAGGGATCTTGATCTTCATTTACCTGGACGATTGGATTGTCGTGGGCCTTTCCCGCGGATGTGGAGGAGGCGTTTACCCGAACTCAGCACCTCACGTCCGCCCTTGGCTTCATCATCAATGCCAAGAAGGCCCATCCGGTCCCGTCCCAGTTTCCAATTTTTCTGGGGGCTTCCCTCGATCTTCGGGCGGGCATAGAGGATCGATTACTGATCCCCCGGCAATGTGTGTCTCTCTCTCTCAACAGGACAGTGGCCCCAGCGCGAGCCTGGCTCCGCCTAATGGGTCTCATTACCAGCCTCGTGGACGTTGTCAATTTCTGCAGGCTGTACATGCGTCCCATTCAATTACACCTGCTGTCCTTTTACAGGCCCAGTCGGCACAGCATCGACCACCCTGTATCGACCACTCCCTGGCTGGTTCCCCACCTCAAATGGTGGCTCGACCATGCCAATCTGACAAGGGGACGTGCCTTCCGCACGCCCCAACCGTCAGTCACGGTCACAACGGATGCCTCCCTTTCTGGCTGGGGGGCCACCCTCCATCGCTCCTCCACTAATGCGTACTCAACGGGGTCTCTCTTTCGGCTGTCCACCTTCCTGGGGAGGAGAGCGTAACAGATGATGCCCTGTGCAGAGGTTGGATCTGCCCGACAGAGTGGACGCTCCGCCCACGGGTCGCGCTGTCCCTCTTCCGGCTCATAGACCGCCCTCACTCATCACGTCGATCTGTTGGCTTCGCGGTTCAACCATCAGCTCCCCATATACTGCGCGAGGGGCCCCGACCCCAACGCATGGCAGAGGGTTGTGCTGTCAATTCAATGGGACGGTCTGTTTGCAAACTCGTTTTCTCTGATTCCGCGAGTCCTCGCCAAGTTGGAACAGAAAGACGGTCAAGTCCTCCTCATAGCCCCCTTTTGGCCTCGGCAACCATAGTTCCCACGGTTGATCCGGCTGCTGGTTCATCGTCCGGTGGTCCTCCCGCACCGGGCAGACATTTTATTCCAACCCGGCTGGGGTCTTCTGCACTCAGCGCCTCAGGATCTCCACCTGACGTGCTGGGTGTTATCACGCAGTCCTTCCGTTCAGTGAGACTTTCTCAACACAGAACGGCGTCTACCCGCAGGGTGTACGACAGCAGACTACAGCGACAGCAGACTACGTCACTTCTACAAATGGTGTAGGACACAGTCTCTACATCCCCCAGTACTACTTTAGGGGAGGTAGCAGATTTTCTTGTATATCTGTTTGAGCTCAACCTTACCATTAAGAATTACCGTTCAGCCATAGTGGCTGTTCACGGTGGTTTTTCTGACGGGTCCTCAGTTTCAAACAATCAGACCCTCGGACAGCTTATCAAGGGCATGTTTCTTGCTCGCCCCCCGGTTCGTAAACTGGTGCCAGCTTGCGATCTCTTTAGTGTTCTATCCACACTAACGAAACCCCCATTTGAGCCGCTCGGCAGTGCCGCCCTGTTACACTTGTCCATCAAAACTACCTTTTTACACGGGGTCGCTACGCCGCGACGACGTAGCGAGATTCTTTGACAATTGATTCAGGTCACATCCCGTGGGAACCGCATTTCGTCCATTTAATACCAAGGACGGGGTTTCTGACGAAAAATCAGTCGGGTACATGTACCCCTGCAGACATTTTCATCCCCGACATTAAGCCATACCCGTCGGTGGCTCACGATAAACTTTGGTGCCCTGTTCGGGCGCTGAAGTGGTATGTCAGTCGCACAAAACCACTTCGTTTGACCCACACCCAGTTGTTTATAACCTCGACTCCGCCACATCGCCCGGCATTGTGCGTCACTGTCTTGCGCTGGCTGATTGCAGCGATTCGTGCGTACACGAGTGTCCCAACCTCGGAGTCGATTGGGGCCCACGAGTCTGTGCAGCATCGACTTCGAGGGAATTTTTAAAAGGTGTATCCTTAGGAGATATCATGCAGGCAGCCTGCTGGAGTTCTCCGAATACTTTCACCGAATGTTATCTCAGAGATGTTCTTCAGACAGAAGGCAGGGCGGGGAGGACAGTTCTGGCAGCAGCCAGTCATGCCTCCCCCAGGCAACAGGACGCTTCACAGCCTGGAACCTCCACCCAATAGGCGAGCTTCCCCCTTTCCTGTCATTGTTTCACTTAACCTGTGTATATTTAATAAGGGTATTATTGATATAACTCCTTTTGTTTTATATTATACTGTTATTAACCTATTGACTTGTAGGTTTTTCCTCCCTCCGTTATTGCTTACGCTCCGGCGGGATTCGCTTCGTACGTCGCGTAACCCCGTGGCGGGGTCTGTGTTACGGACGCTTGTATGGACCAGACATTATACTCGAACCTATTGGACTGGTCCCCAGGGGTATCCTTTATACGTACCCTTTATTATTAGCGACATCTCGCATTCCCTCCGCCTATTGTCTCGGTGTGAGTCTATGCAAATGTAGTAATTCGCTCTACAGGTAATGTATGAGCGAAGTAGACTCCCCCACCACAGTAGTGTGGTAGGGGTCTATGAGCGAATACTTATCTGTAGAGCTACCCACCCTCCATCCCCACTATCCTGGATGTCTTGGGTGTCCTATACTTTGGGTGTCCTATACTAATGCTTGAGAAAGGAGGAAGGTCATGGGACGGGAATGCCACAGGGCATTGAGGGGGTGCCAGAGGGCGCTGTTGGTAAAACTACACTACACTACTGTGGTGGGGGAATTAAACAGGAATGATATTCTTCCTACTCAAGTCTGATTTCCGATTTTTTGTTTGCTCTGGGAAAAATAAGAATAGGCTAATTTTGATTAAATACATTTATCCTGAAAGCTTAGAACCATGTGTACATGTAAGTCAGTCCTTGTACTCAATGAGATGTTCCTACTTTATTCCTTGGACCAAATATCATGCCTGATTTAAAGCAACAAATACTACACAGCAAAGATATTGTTTAATTAAAGGAACATTTCTTTTGTTAAACTCAATACAAATTCTAAACGATCTGGCCAATCTGAGAATAGAATTTAACTATTCTGTCCAATCAGAGAACAGAATTTACCCATTCTGACCAATTAGAGGATTTGAATTACCCTCAAATGTGGGTGTGCACAGAGAGCAGGATATTGGAGGATTGAGGTCACCTGTAGGCAAAAAGGCTTAGGGAGAAGAGTGTTAAGGTACGTCTTGACAATTTATTACAGGGTGTTGGTCTGTGAATTGATGCAAAAAGTCAATTAGGCCTATAACAAATAGGGTTCAGATTGAGAGAATTCAATGCAAAGTGCATCAG
The DNA here is from genome assembly GCA_021014325.1 of Plazaster borealis. NCBI lineage: Eukaryota > Metazoa > Echinodermata > Asteroidea > Forcipulatida > Labidiasteridae > Plazaster > Plazaster borealis. The sequence continues at coordinate 7,494 of JAJGQC010000334.1, forward strand.
TTGCTCTTTGGTGACAGTCATATTTTGTGGTTCTCAACCATGTTTTTAAGGAAATGTTGTTTTTGGAAGAAAACAAATCTTTGGCTAAACATTGCACCCTGGATTTTAAAGAGCCTAACTCAGAGAAAATGTTGAAGTTTAAAAATGACTTAAATATCTTTTACAACAGACATGCACATATTGCACAGTGACACTATTAAGACTAAGAATGGAACTCATGTCCATAACTCCTTATTGCAGAAATGTATCAACTTGAATTTTGTATCAAATATTGCCACTAATAACATGAAGATTGATATAAAAAGTATGTCATTATTGTTCCATTTGAATGAGCTAAAACAAATCTTAAAGGTTTTAGAATGAGGATGGTTCCAAAAAGAAAGGAAAAAGTAGTAGCAATTATTTCCTTAAGTTAAATGTAGGTGACACTACCTGTACAGACACACCCAAACACATTGTGTACATGTGTTGGGTGTATTTGTTTTTCACCAATTTGCTCTCTTCCTAAATTCAGCCCTCACCCGTCTTGAACCCTTATGTCACTCACATTGGCAGTGGTCAAGTGCGTACTTGTAAAAATGTCCCCACCCCTATCATCAGTTGATCAAATGATTGTTTTTTGTATTATATAAGTCATTGTTTTTCTATTGGGTGATTGGCAGCTCGCCACTGCAGCTTCGCTGTTCTTGTTAAACACATTGACCTAAAGTTTTCAAAGACATCGAGAGGCATTACAAACTTGGTATTCGTCATCAGAGATGCTCAAGTTGTAGAAAACTAGAGTAAAACTTGACGAGTGGCAGTAGCTTGGTTTCATCAAATCTTTTGTAAGAGTCCATATGTACACATCCAGGTAGATTTTTTTTTTTTGGGGGGGGGGGGTTCTTTGGAATGTTTTACCATCTCATTGAGACTGCAGAGATGAAATGTAGATCCCCTTTCTATACTACTGCTGGCAAATGCCATAGATCTGTACACTAGACAGCAGACACAAAACGTTTTTTGCCAACCAGTATTGTTAGTGCGCACGCGCGATGTGCAATTTACATATTTTAAAGAAAGCGTCTATTGGAACCTTTCTTTTATAAGTTAGTCTGTGATTGTTCATTCTCAGCTTGGATTTGTAGTTGAGTTGCAACAGTATTTGCTCCAGCTGTCACTTTAAGAATACTTTTTTAATCTGTGCTGACCAATATTAAGTCAACCAGCTTTGAGTGTGAGTGATTTTTAGAATATTTATGGTGCTTGGTTTGATGCGATTGAGAGCTCCTGGTTTGCATCCAACACGTTTCGTTCATTCATAGCAATCTGAACATCAATGCGGTTTGGCCTAAGAGGTCGACCAATGCAACAGCAAAGCATATCTTGAAGACCTTTTTGAAACTTCTTGTATTTGAAGATGTAAATGATGGGATTAATCACAGAGTTCATGTAGAACATAACATGGATTAAAGGAGACAGTATGACAGTAAAATAGCACCATTCTGTTGTTGGTTTTGGTAAGCAGACAATCGTTAAGAAAACCAATGGTGTCCACAGTAATGCCAATGCACCCATGACAATCCGGAGTGTGCTGATCACATTCTGTCTTGCCTGTAAAAGCTCAAGGGCTGCACCTTGTACATTCTGTTGTTGGAGTTGTTGAGCACTTCTCTTGAGAGTGGCTTGAATCTTGTAGTACACCCAACCCATAAATAGGATGGGCAACAGGTAGCCACATAGGATGATGAGAACCCTTTCTATGGGGTCAAAGATGTGATACGAGTCAGTCAGTTTACAAGCAAGCGTGCTGGTGTTAGCAGTTGCAGTAAATAAAGTAGGGCTTGAAAATAGAATTGACATCATCCATGCAACAAAGATGATCAGGGTAACTTTCTTTGCAGACATCAATCTGGGATAGTGCAGTGGATGTACAATCCCTATATACCGTTCATAGGTCACCAGACAAAGACCATAAGTTGTTGAGTAGGCTGCTAAAGTATTAATGAAGGCACTCCAGAAAACCCGACAATAGATCTCTCTCCCAATGAAACTTTCTGGTACCGAGAATCCAGTATTATATAAAATGAAAGCAAAGCAAACCATGCTGTCCATCACCGCAAGATATGTCAACAAGTAGTTTGTCATATTATGGAGGTTTTTGGTGCGAAGGATGACCAGCCAGGCTAGAGTGTTGAGGACAATTCCAACAGCTCCCTCTACAATTCCAATGATATTCACCCAAGGAGTTATGGGGTTTTTTCAAATATTAAAATTTAACTTCCGGTTTGAACCAGAAGTTAAGGTCAAATTTGTCACTTTTTGTGTAGCATTTGGTAAGTCCTCGGACAACTTTCTGATGATGTATAGATTATAAAAAAGAAATGTGTGGTTCAGGAGTAAATAATTTTTCAAAACTTATTTTTTAATTTTTTGGTTTGAACCGGATGTCGAGGTCAAATAACGTCACACTTTGTGTAGCGTTCGTTAAGTCTTTGGAAACTTTTTTGTTGTGGCATAGATCATAAAAATCCAATGTATGGTTCAGCAGTTACGATTTTTTCATATATAAAATTTCATTTTTTGATCTGAACCTGAAGTTCTTAAAACAAATATTACCATAAAAACTTACTTAGTAACAAGCATAGGAGAGCTGTTGATAGTATAAAACATTGTAGGAAACGACTCCCTCTGAAGTAAGGTAGTTTTTGAGAAAGAGGTAATTTCTCTCTAAAATAATAAAAACTTCTTGCAATTTTTTTTTATTCCTATCTGAAAGCACACAAATTTGAACAACAAGGGTGTTTTTTCTTTCATCATTTTCTTGCAACTTTGATGACCAATTGAGCCCAAATTTTCACAGGCTTGTTATTTTATGCATATGTTGGGATACACCAAGTGAGAACACTGGTCTTTGACAATTTCCAAACGTGTTCAGTGATGTCAACTTCTGGTTTGAAGGGAAATTAACAGAGTGACATTTTATGCAGCAATTGTTAGGTTTATAACCACCTTTCAGATAATGTATGGATTGTAAAAATCCAATGTAAGGTTCAGGAGTTATGAATTGTTCAAATATAAGATTAATTATCTTTTGGTGAGCAATATACAATGTAACAGCAATGCTAAATGTATTTCAATATGTAGCTATACTGAACATGAACATGCACATATAAACTAAACTACCCATACAATGTACATGTATGTACATGTGCAAAGATTTGAGCAGGCTCACAGGTATACATGTACAACCTGATGCAAAAATTATGCTAAAGTAGTTCTTGAAAATTTCAACTTATGGATATTACAGCCAATCACAGTGTGCTGACTGTTGGACTTTGGACCTGCTTTGTATGTACATGTACTACATGTACTGTATCCAGGATGTGTTGTGGCCTACCCTATGTCGTGTTTGCGTGTAATGCGACGCTGTGTGGTTTTGTGTAGTGTTTATAGTGAACTCTATTGGGCACATACAAATCTAGCAAATGAAAAGGCTTGTGAAACCATTTTATGAACTTATCTTTTATGAAAATAATCTTGCTCAATTATAAGATTTTACCACTGTACTTATTTTTTGTGGCAATTAACAAATATTTTTTGCTTTGCCCAGCGGACTACAAAAGGAAGGTTTTCACTCACCCACAGCTGTTTCAAACCCTTTCTTCTGTGTGTGATATGAAAATTGAGCACTTTCTGATACGGCTTATATTCCGGCTGGCTTATACACTTGGAGATTTCCAGTTGCTGCATCTTTTATTCCGGGTGGCTTGTAGTCCGAAATTTACGGTACTTTGTTGCAACATTGTCTGGAGATTATTATTGCCAGGGCGAGCTTCAGTGTTGTATCCAAGTAATTTTTACTCACAGTCAAGTCAAGTCACAATTCACATAATGTCCCAGTTAATAATAATAAATTCAATCCATGAATCATGCATGCCTGGTCAGGGGTTTCCCTTAACTTTTTTGTTCACTCGCCGGCCGGACGAGTCAACCCAAATTTTGGGTCGCCCGCAAGTTTTTTTCTTTAGCCCACATGTCATAAATAATGCACACAATTTTTGAAGGGTAAAAAAAAACCACACACGTAAGTGAAGTTCGCAAACTTGCGTTTTTGAGGACCGGTTGTATAGAACTTCTTTTGCAATAAAATTCTTGTGATTTAACGATTGATCAATGAAGCACATAGGGAAAAAATTTTGCGGCGAGAGCGATGTGTTTATCAGTTTGAGGTTATAATTCTGCATGAAAAAATTATAGCCAGAACAAGGTAGAAATAGGCTCCACTCACCTACGTATTGTTGTATGGAACATGGAGGAGAGAGCAGGACTAACCGACGTTTCTGCATATCTGTGCAGTTTTAATGTTTGTCCAAAAGCACTTGGAAACATTGGGATGTCGGCAGCGGCTTCATCGCCGAAGACTCAAGTTTGCCACATTTATTTTAAACAATAATTGCATTGTTGTGAAATCAATCTCATGCATGTCGATTCTCAACTCTCAAATCATTTTTGCACAAGTCAAGTCTCAAGTAATTTTCCCTCAAGTCAATTCAAGTCACAAGTCATTTTTCCCCAATTCAAGTCAAGTTGCAAGTCAATGAAATTGGCGACTCAAGTCCGACTAGAGTGTAAGTCAGCAACTCGAGTCAACAGCACTGGCGAGCTTGTTTGAGGGCAACTTTGTTTAGGGCCACCTTGCTACATGTAGGGGGCAAGATGACCTGCTTCAACTGCCTGTATTGCGTATGGAGAACTATCCATGATTGTGTTTGCACTAAACCAAATAATCATGTTGTAGGCTGGCATAGTGCACCTCTAACTCAGAACCAAGTGGATGGCATTGAATGTTCAGAGAGAAGAGGGGTTTAAATGCAAACTTTGATTTTGGCTTCTGCTAATAGTTACAGGTGCATTTAAAAGGAATGTGTCATTATGCTTAAAGACTTACCAATAATCCTAGCATGTGTAGAGCCGTGTATGCACTCCAAAATAAAAGCTAATTGACAAGTTATGATGATGCTTCGGTTTTGAAAGAGCAAGGGCACCAAGGCCTTTTTCCTTTGGTAAAGGGTACCTCTATAATGATTTTGTAAATTTCTAATTGGAACATTCCAAGGTGCACCAGGGAAATGACAAATAAAGTATCAGGCCTGATGTTCATGATGTTACAGCTTTTACTGCCCAAAGACATGAACGAGAGCCTATAAAAAGTTTTTTTTTACCTGTGAATGGGGCCAACCTTCTTCTACAATTTAAATTTCTGTCATCATTTGTACTGCTGATTGGAGTCCAGTTCAAGGGAAACGCTGCACTGAATTTGTTTGTAATTTTTATTTTCTGTCAATTATGGGTCAGGTTTGATTCATGTAATGGATGGAGTGCTCTTGGTCTTCAAATCTGCGATGAATTGCTTGACTTAAATTTAATTTGCCTTTTGTTGCTGTCAGACTTGTTGACTGAAGTATACAACTGCACTAAAAAGACCTTTGTTTACTGTCACTGTCTTCGACACGTTCCCTATTATGTCTCTCCACACCATAGGCCTATGTAATGCATTTGTACAACTGATCATTTTTAGTAAGGCATGAGAGACTAAAATCAAGAGAAATTGTGGAGTAATTAATGATTTACCAAGGTAATCAAAAGCCTCCGAGCAGCCACGGGGAGCAGGCGGGAGGACCATACTTTTTTTAATCACTACAAAATGTGTGGATCAATTCCGCTGATATTTTTTGTAACTACCTTTAAACACTCACTCTTTCATATACTGTAGTGATTTCTGGGTGAGTGAATTCAGAGGTTGACAAATAGTGTGGGAAAGCCGGGTCCCATTATAACGTGCACAAACAAATCCTATTGTGTGCCCAAAAACTTAATCCTTTCGAAATGTACTATTTTTTGAAAATTAGTTGTGAACCAATATGTTAATTTCCAGAATGCTTCAATCTTTAGTGAAAATCTATTCATCTGTTCAGACTATAAGAACAAGAATTGTGATCCCCAAAAACAGTTATTTATTCGTAATACAATCTGCCTCTCGTGTGCTCCCCGGGGATCCAGCATGTATGTTTTTTCCTGTGGCTGCCTTGAGGGTAAAGAAGGGTAATGTACAATGCAGGCCTACAATGTATTGTATTTCATATGGAGAGGTACGTGTACATTTAGGATGGGCTGTAAAGCAACACTTGAATAACTTAAGGTTGACTGATACTTTTGACTAAAGATTTTTGGTTTCAATTATGGAAGAATTAGGAATTTTAATTATTCTTCTGGGCATTCAAACAATTAATTAGAAGGTGATGTGCATAAAGGTGCGTCACATGGACAGACAATTTGGGGTTTCCTTTGTTAGCAAAAGGTGTTTTTTTCATCTAGAAATATTATTCAAATTATCCTACTTTAAAAAATGTGCTCTGGTTTTTGTTCTTCAATATTAATACTTCGGCGTATAAGCCACCTGGTGTATAAGCCCGCAGGAATTTTGTGTTTGGCCAAAATAAATGTATAAGCCGGGTTTATTTCCCGAAGACTACGGTAGTATGTGGTAACACCATGTGTATATATCTTTGCTGTGTAGAGTTTATTATTTGAGTCTTAGTCTTCCTATTTATTCTATTGCCTCGTAGTACTTTTCAAAATTTGGGAGACTACTTTGTTCTGAAAAGAACTGTCCTGCTTATTAACTAGGAAATCGGCCGGGATTACTAATTTTGTTATAGTGAATCGCGGGGGCTTCTCATTATTAACTTCACTGCCGCGGAGTGAGTTGTTAATTGGTTTCAACTATTCGACTAGCCTGCTCTCGACATTGTCAGGGTTTTGTTTTCGCATATGTAATTTGTATTCATAGCAATTTTCGTCAAATTTTTCCTCATTTAAAGATGAACAAATCTGACTGTAATATCACACAAGGTGTATGTTTGGGTCTGTTGAACAGTTAAACTTTAAGAATCTATTTGGGTTTTGAGGCATTTTATGCTGAGGCATCAATGTGTATTCAGTTTATATGTTCAGTTATATTGTCAGCCACAGTTTGTAATACTGTCCCACAAATATTCAAAAATAGTGTTGAATTTGTTGGAAATTGCAGAGCAACCAATCATGGGATGTGTTTTTTAAGTTTGCAGAAATGTTGAATTTGTTCACAATATCTGTTAACATGAACGAATAATTTGTTTACAATCGGCCCTCCATGCTAACCAGCAAGGGTTGTTTATCAACAATAGAAAGGTCTATATGTTTCTAAAGTTTTGCCATTTTGAAAGAAATTAGAGTTTGAATTTTTGTCTTTTTGTAAATTTTTGTTCTGAAGGAAATCAAAAAAGTTGCCAGATTGATGTTTCTAGAAGTCATCGATGAGATGGCACTGGAGTTGAGTAACAGCTTACTGTACTGGATCCATCTCATCCGTAATGGTTCCTCGGACATCTTGGACGAGGTGTATGAAGGAGCTTTCATTCCCATGGTTACAAAGAGTGCTGAGGAAGTCATGCACGAGCAGAGAATGCAGGAGGAGAAACAGAGGTGAGTCAGTGGAGGAGGGGGGGCTTGTTTTCATTGGAGTTGGTTGTGCCTAAGATCCTGATCCAGATTGTGGCGTGTCATGGCCAATGCATCGGACTCAGGTTCTTATGCTTGAATCTTTGGAGAGTTGGGTCATTTCCCAGTCATGTTCTTGATCAAGGGCATGTTCACACGAGTAGCTAACTTCACTGCTAACTTAGCTGTTAAAAATTCGCAGCGGGGGATGCATCGAGAAACGGACTTAGCTAAAAAGTACCTTGCGTTCACACGAGGCTTCGCTGTTAGCCAGCACAGTAGAGTGTCGGCTTCCGGTAGTTTTCTTGCCACTCTAGTGTCAGTAGTTTGTTAAATAAATTTACATGTTGGCTTGAAGAATATCTTATAAACATAATACTTATGTAAAGTTTCATTTTTCTGTTATAAGTTCACAGCGACTCTACTTTTTAAATTCGCAGCGATTCGGAATAAGAAATGATTTTGTTTTAGTCTGTTCTTGTCACTAAATACACTGGTCATCAGCTAAGTTGAGCGCTACAACTTCGTCCCCAATTGTGTGCGATGTCAACGTGCCACAGCACGTTGCTTGCTTGTGGGAAGGAGGTTGACTACTTCACACGTGCGTGGCCAACTATAGCTGGCCGTAGAAACGATTTTGGACCGTTCGGATAATATGTTTACAAAAATGATCCCAACAATCGCCGATTTTTCTTTGTTATGACTGGCCTGTTATAAGGAATATAGATGATGTCAACTTATAGCTGTAAAACTTAAAGAATTTCGGCGGAAACTGACGAGAAAAATGTATAGGCCTACGTGCAACTCCAGCAGGAGAAAAAATACACAGCGTCGTACATCAAATTGAAACCATCATGTTAACTACGCAGCTAAAGTCAGTTACGTTCACACGAGAAAAAAACACTGCTAAAATTCCTTTATCTGCGGTAAAAGTATCAAGTTTCACTGCTAAGTCGTAAAACTGAAGTTAGCAGCGGAAATTTTCGCTGCTAACTTTTGGAGTTAGCAGCGAAGTTAGCAGCGAAGTTAGCAGCGAAGTTGACTATTTTTGCGTTCACACGGTCACAAATTTTTCGCTGTTAGCTAGCAGCGAAGTTAGCAGCGAAGTTAGCTACTCGTGTGAACGTACCCCAAGACACTAAACCATAATTGCTTTAATTGCTTCTCTTAACCCAGGTGTATAAATGGGAACCTGAGAGGGCTAAGACGGTACTGTGTTAGATTAACCCCTTGGATTAACCCCTTAGAAGCTTTGTGCTATTACAAGCAGCTTGGTGCTATTCCAAGCAGTTTGGTGCTATTGCAAGCAGCTTGGGGTTGTGTACTTCCCAAGGAGTTGAGAATGTTTGAGGAATGGTGTAAATATGCCTGAGCTAACTACTAGGGATGGTATATTATTAGTTTTTGGAAGAGCACAATCATTCCAAGTTTTCAAGTAGAATTTCATAAAGAGAAGGTACATCAATGGTTATTGGAAAAATTAATTAATTCCAATCCTCTAGTTAAAAACATAGCGTATCATAAAGAGATGGTGCATCCTTAGTTTTAGGTAGAGTACATTCATTCCAATCCTCTGGATTTCAAGAAACATATCATAAAGGTATCGTACATCAATGGTTTTTAAAAGAGTACATTTGTTCCAGTCCTCTAGTTTTCAAGAAACATATCTTAAAGGGATGGTGCACCAATGATTTTTTGAAGAAGTGCATTTATTTCAACCCTGAAGTTTTCAAGAAACATATCATACAGGGTTGGGAAGAGTCATATTCCAATCCGCTAGTTTTCCAGAAACATACCATTAGGGGATTGTACATTATTGGGTTTTGGAAGAGCACAAACTGCATTCATTCCAATCCTCTAGTTTTGATTTGATAATTAATTATTCCTTTAAAAGTTGTTGTGAAACTCTTTCTTTGCAGTTAATTTGTATATAGGATTTGAGGCATTGCATGGTGAGGTATCCCTAAACCGTAGCAGTGCCATACCGACTCCTTTGTACAGACACCTCAGGCCTTCGGCCTCGAAGTGCCCGAGATTCTTTGGTCAGCCAAAGATTCACAAACCAGACAAACCGCTCCGCCCTATTGTCTCCTCTCGAGGTTCCCCTACCTACAACCTCGCCCAACACCTGACTAAGCTTTTACACCCACTTGTGGGCAAAACACCTCACCATGTACCCAATTCAGCAGGGTTTATCGATATTATCAAGGGAATTGAATTACAGACATCCGATATTTTAGTAAGTTTTGATGTCAAATCTCTTTTCACTAATGTACCGACCGATGAAGCATGCCAATTAACCAAAGCGGTACTAGAACAAGATGAAACTCTAACCGATCGAACCAGCCTAACGCCAGACCAGATTCATGATCTATTAATGACATGCGTGAAGTCCACATACTTCCAATGGAGAGATTGGTATTACAGACAGGCTTTGGGAACCCCCATGGGGTCTCCCATTTCCCCAGTCTTAGCGAACATATTCATGGAAGATTTTGAATAGAAAGCCCTGGGTACCGCTTGACTCAAACCCAAGCTTTGGCTCCAATATGTGGATGACGCATTTATCATTTGGTCACATGGATTGGAAAACCTTGATGACTTCCTTAGTCACATCAACCGCCAACATCCGAACATTCAGTTCACCATGGAAACTGAGACATCTGATTCATTACCTTTCCTTGATGTACTCATTTCCAAGAGGACTGATGGTTCTCTTGCACACTCAGTGTACAGAAAACTCACCCATACAGACCGCTATCTTAATGCTCGGTCATTCCATCCTCCTTCTGTGAAAGCCTCAGTGAACCGAACCCTACTTCAAAGGGCACACATTATTTGTGACAAAGAGCATTTACCTAATGAACTGGAGCACCCTAACACAGTGCTCAAAGAGAATGGGTATAGACCGAACAAACGAGAGTCCCTTTCCAAACACAACTCTCAGTCTGCACAATCCAAAGATATGCCCATTGCGGCCCTTCCGTACATTGGTCATACCTCACACAAAATTCAACGGATCCTCCGTGAAGCGGAAATCAAGGTCTACTACCGAACTCGCAACAAACTGGAAACAAAGCTACACACTCACAAAGACAAGCATGACTCTAGCAGTCAGGCAGGGGTCCATCGAATTCCTTGTTCTTGTGGTAAAGTGTACATTGGCGAGACCGGTAGAGACCTCACTACCAGGCTGAAAGAACATAAAGCACACGGCCGCAGAGGGGAATATGACAAATCTGCCATTGTCAAACACTCCTCTGATTTAGACCATGTTATAGATTGGGATCAGGCTCGAATCATAGCACCTGAGAGACATTAGTATACAAGGTGTATAAGGGAAGCTGTCGAAATACACAGACACGACACTGTGCCACAAGATATCGGTTATTTCATCAGCAGTATTTGGCACACTATCCTACCACCCTCCTCCTCTAACAACCCCAAGCCTACTGACACAAGGGGTTTTTCACACAATGGGCAACCCTAACAATAGCCCTGAGCCCGCCAACCACTCAACCAATCAGAGCATCGATTGACTTACACTGGATCCTCTGAACCCCTATAAATAAGCCGACTCATCTCTTACTTCTTCAGTCTCCTGACGATGACTAGAGCAAGATAGTCGAAACGTTGAGACCAATCCAAGAACTCATGACTCCGCGGTAGTACAGTTAATTACGATCCTATAAGCTAAAGTAGTAGTCCCAACCTATTTCTATACCATCCGCCCAGGTAATAGTAAATAAGCAGGACAGTTCTTTTCAGAACTGAGAAGTCTCCCGAGCACCCGAACAATCTTCTCCGCGGTAGTAGAATTAAGCAAGACAGTTCTCTAAGAACAAACTCTACCTGGCAAGTAGATACACACATGGTGTTACCGCAAACCAAATATATAGTTAATTTGTATCAAGAGAGAAACACAACCCATATTTGTCCTGAAGGTAAATTACATCACGCGTAATTGTTGTATTTTTTGAGAAAATGGTATCATGGGGTAAGATTTAATATGAAATATCATTGACCTGTGACTGCCGAGAAAAATGAGTGCAGATGGTGTTAATTTTAAGCTGTCAGACAGACCTTGTTGAAAAACTCACACATTCAAATGTGGTCGTCCAACCATCACTTCAAAATGATACAAAATTGCATACTTCTTTAAAATGAAATAACACCTGGCAAAATTATTTCACTGGATACTTGGGAATAATATGTACTTTCGTAAACTTCTACTTCTACGCTGGTACTCTTTGAAAGCCTGTTCAGCAACTTAACGAGGATTGTGAGTTGGAAGTCTAAGGGGCTTAACTGTAATTCATCGTAATCATGCTATTCATAAAAAAGAACAAGCATATTCCACTTTTTGTAGAGAATAAACATCTCTAGCCCATCTGAGGGGTATTAGGCTTGATAATCATGCGGAAAAAGCTTCTTACCCCGGGTGTAATACGGTTTCCCGAAGTGCTGTGTTGACCATTAAAATATTCAGTCTGCGACCCGTTAAGTTGTATAATGATACTGTGCCCGTACTGCAAAGTTTTAAGCGAGCTTGCCTCCCCCTATCCTCCAAGAGCGGGAGTCTGAGTTTTATTATCATTGGGGTGACGCTTGCATCATATTGGTAGTTTCTGCATATGAAGCGTACTGTTCTTACTGTGTATCTGTTCAAGTTGATCAATTTGATTTTGTCTGTAGGGGTCACAGATAATAGAAGCATATTCCAGTTGGATAGCACCAAGGTAATGTAGGCTTGTTGTTTGATGTGTGATGAGCATCCGCCGATGTTTCTTCTTAGGAATCCCAGTGTTCTTCTTGCCTTGGCTGTTATAGCAGTGATGTGTGGCTTCCAACTAAGTTTTGTGTTGATTTCCATCCCTAATAGGTAGGCTTGACTGGTTACTGCATGCAGAATATCCCCTCCCAGATTACAGTTTTGGATGATAGGATGCTTATTTTTCCTGTGAATACTCAAGGTGTAGCACTTCTTTGTGTTAAAAATCATCTGCCACTCTTCTGACCATGCATGTAAGCTATCAAGATCTTTTTTCAGCTTATTAGAATCATCTGGTGTTTTGATTGTTCTGTAGAGCAGATAGTCGTTGGCAAACAAATGAATGGTTGACTCAATGTTCCCTCCGATGACATTGATGAATAAGAGGAACATCAGTGGCCCCAGTACTGTACCCTGGAGTACCCCAGAGTCAACGTTTACTGAAAACGATGCTTTTCCATTGACCACTATCTTCTTCCATAATAGCCTATTTTCTTCAGTAGGCGCTGGTGGGCTACCGTGTCAAATGCCTTGGAAAAATCATGTATCAGGATCAGTTTGGATGCTGTCATCTATTAGCTTTGTTATTACATGTAAGGGAGATGGGTCGGTAGTTGCTAGATGTAAAGTAAGTTGTTTTATAGTATCTTAGAAGTTCATATTTTTCATGTCTGCAAATGATGTAATCTACCTTTAATGACTCATTTGTTTGTCAGATGTCATGAGGCACACGTTGTCGAGATGACACGGTGTAGATTCTTAGAGCAAGAGCAACAAGCTTTGATGGAGAGGAGACAGCAACGAGAGAGGATAGCGCAGGGTATCCTTGAAGATACCCTATAAAATGTCTATTCAACTGTCTATTCAACAGTCTTTTCTTTTGATTAGGTGTTCGGGCATTAAGCCCGAACAACTCTTTGTTTTTGTTCGGTTTTTTTTTTGTTTTTTTGTTTTTTTTAGTTTTGCTTATTCTTCTCAGTGGGCTTTGTCCGCAAGCAAACGCATACTTGCGAACCTTTGATCAACTTGAAACTTCATGTGAAGTTAGAACATAAGTATCAGAAGCTGAGTAAGTTGTGACGTCACGATTACTTCATCGGGTGTCAAGTTACAAGCCATTTAAGTTCAAAAAGTGACCATATGCCAATACCTGTATGTCTCTGAATATTTAAGCTACGGTATTCATATTTGGGCATATGATAGATCAAGACACGGGCAACATTTAAAAAGTTAACGCAAAATTCACATGACCTTTATTTCCGGTCGTACCGGAAGGTCAAACTCTGACTTTGTGTTTTTTGTAAATAAATTCAATTTTTGGTCATAACTCAAGATTGAAATTGAATTTAACGTTGAAACTCATCAGACATATGGACCTTATTATCAAGACCACACAAACTTTATGATGTCATGATGACGTCATCAGGTAACGAATTACAACAAATCAAAGTTAAATATTTTTAAGAAATCATAACTTCTGAACCACATGGTGGATTTTGACAATCTACATATCATCGGACAGTTTGATAAAAAATCAACAAGCGCTAAACACAAAGTGACCCCATTTGACCTTGACTTCCGGTTCAAACCAGAAGTTGAACAATTTCACAAATTCTGATCTCAAAAACTACGCAATATTTCAACATAAGTTTTGCATCACGTTATATATGAGTGATCCTGCTCAAACATTTGCACAGAGATGATAACTTTTTAACCTTTGCATAAGGTCAAATCTGGACGTCAGAGTGCACATGTCTGTTGCCACATTTTATGATAACGTACAATAATAGTATAGGCCTACACGTTACATACACTTTTTGTTCGTACCACACACTGGCTATCTCATACACGCATAAGGTATGGGCGCTTTCCCGGTCCCCTTAACTGTTGACCACGTAGCCAGCATGTGGTACAAAAGGACCTTAACGGTTCAAAGTCCAAGAAGAATGTAGCTAGCTGGCCCACATGTTGTGTGGTGGCGCTATACCAAGTTAATGGTCGTTTGTTTACTGCGCTCTGTGATAATTATTGGCTCTGTGATAAGTGAAAAAGACTTGGAAATATGCGACGTTCGACAGTAGTCCAATGAAAAGCTGAGTGCAGAAAGTTCTTGATAGCCTAGGCTTCTGTTGGTTTGGTGGTAAATATCAACTAAACGACCGATTTTGCTGACCTGTTTTGGTGATTTTTGATAACTGAAACTTGGCAACAATATTACACCTGATGATTAGATAAAACAGAAATTTCGACAACATAATGACGTCACCCAATGAATTATTGGGTAATGTAATTAATTTAATCAATAGATCTATCAGAGAAATTGGCCTTTAATCTTAATCAATTGCCTAACGCAGCATAGCATACCCCACGCGACTGGCAACGGTGGGTAGCTAGCCAGTCAAGACGCTTGTTACAGACCAACGTGGCTCAACCGTAGTTGTTTACAATCAGTGCCATGTGCGCCTGGCGTGATTTTTTACTAACTATCACTGAATCAGTACAGTTTATGAATATTGACATGAAAATTGTCACATGTTCAACCATGGTTCAACTAATACACGTTCTAGCTAGAGCTCAGTGTAGTTTTATTAGTAGGAACGTTAGCATTTATTTCCTGTACGTAATTGATTTACACTTTGAAATTTCAAAAGCTATCATCAATCTTTTCATCGACTCAATAGAATAGTTCACACATTGACACAACACTGACCCTAATGATATCCGAACACCTAGTGTTTGTTCAAACAAACACTAAATCTCTAGTTTTATTTGAATCTTGTTTTACACTCAAAGGGGTCATTTCATTTCACTTGTACCCCGTTTAATAAAAAGTGTCCACACAGCAAACGATTTTGCAATGTAAACTAACTCCTATCAAAGGCTGTGGTAAGAGTAAAAAAATAAATCTTCACAGATTTGAACAAAACGTACATGGTATAAAGATTGTCTTGGTGGAAAACTTCCCTTGAAACATTTTTGCTTGAAATGAAATAGTTTTTTAGAAATTAGTAAAACAATTAGTTTTGATCTCGCGAGTCCAAAACTCGCGATCCTCCAATCGGATGCTTGAACCGGAGTGTGATATCAGACGATAACCTACTGCCAGTTTTTATATTGCACTCTGCGTATTGTGAGTGTCAATGCGTCACGCTCCGCATAGGCCTACGGTCAGTGCAAAAATTTCATTCTAAACTTTGCGCGTGCAAAACCAAAAACAAAAACATAACCTATAACCTCATTCACTCTATGAGGCTGGAAGACGCCTTCGGCCTTGTTGAATGTGGGACGCAGAAGCGCTATATTTTTCTGTACTGCACTTGCGCTTGTGTGATAACTTATAATAATCACTCATCAATAAATTAGCAAGATCATAGAAGAAACGAACAACAAAAACATAAAAAATATGAAAACCCAAGAAGTGATTATGGTGATCAAATAATAAATTCAAAGAGAAAAGTCATTCACATAAGCAAAAAAATCAATATGCCAAAAATAATAACAACAAAGATGACGTTTGCCTTTACATTTCCATACAATGTTTTATCATGCATTTTTTTGTTTCAGATAAGCGAGTCTGAAGAAGAAGTCAAGAGTCAGTCAGCCAATCAACAACTTGTCTACCAAGTCAACATAGACCTTGGAATGTGTACATGTCCTGATGGGAAAGACTGGAGGTCCTTGCAAACATCAGGGTGCTGTCATGAAACTATTTTGGGAAAATTCGCAGAACTTTCTCCCAGTCACACCAGCTGAGATGCGTGCCTTGTTCTACACAATTGCCACGGGTAGGTTTATCAAGTGACACCAGTGATTCATCAATGAGTATTACTCATGTGGCATAACTCTGTCGCCTGTCTGGTTAACAGGTTTGGAATGTCCTACCCCCACTGTTTCAAGAACACTTATTGTTTCTTATTAAAGGGCCATACAGCATTGGTCACATTCAGTCAAACCCTTGAGTCAATAAATAAAATTTAAAAAAACAAAGCTTTGACACTTGACAGACAAATTGTAATAGATGGCACATTCATGAAAGAAATACATCATGCAATGGGTCATTGCTTTCTGATAATCCAGGTTTAACACCAAAAATTACAAGCGCTACTAGGCATATTTTGTTTGACAAATAACACTTAACTGCTCTCGCCAAGATGAGATAACACCAATCAAAATCATTATTCAGGGTGATGCCTAGTAACTTTACTAGAAGACAGATACTATTTAGTCATTTTTTAAATCAGGATTGAATCAATACCGTGTGTTGTGACAGAAACCAACATGCATGCACTAAGAAATTATTTATTTTTTCAATTATTGTCTGAAAATCTTCTGTCTTTGAATTATTGGCTAAATGACTGAACACATTTTAATTTTTGTAGGGAATGAAAACTTGGACTCGGCTTGGTTTCAGCCTCTACAAGCTGGTATTGTTTCAGCCTCTGTAGAAGAGAACCAAATCTCCTTCAATGACGTGGATGACCCAGACCCCATTCAGCCAGAGAGTACACCTTAAACCCCTAGCAACCCACCATGTGATCTACAAACTCTAAGGGTAGACAGTTTGAGAGCGCAGTCTTCCCTCATAAACCAGTGTGAGCAACTTCACTCTGCCAGAAAAGATGATGCCAGAAAAGAGCTTCGCAACATGTTTCAATCCTTGGAAGACAGCCTGGAGACTAATCCAGAGGTATTTCTTAATCCAATAAGGGCCTTTACATCACAATTTTCCAAGATCACCACCCAGAGCCATCTTGTCTCCGCTCTACACACCTTTGGCAAATACAATGGGGCCGCTACTACTGCTAAAAGAATATGCAAAAAGGCAAGACGTCAAGCCTTGCAAGCCTCCACCCAGATAATAATGGTTCAACCTACTTCTATCAGTCGGAGACGGATGGCCCTGGGTGGAAGGAGGAGTCCCCATGTGGGTAGACCATGCGAGGTTGACCACACCTCTGAACATGGATACAGCAAAAAGAAAGCGACCAAAGTATCGATGAGTCAGCTACCTCCCCGTAGAAAACCCCCATTGCCCCCCATTTCCCTCTCCCACCGTGTCTCTGCAAACATCAGCTTGGGAAAGACCCACTCTTCCAAGTAAACAATCCTAAGAATAAAACACACAGGCTGTAAAAGCAGTTCCCCTGATACACTATGCACCCTACCTTTGTTCCTGACCTCGTTGTTGTTGAAGGCAAAGTATACTTCTTCTTCT
>JAJGQC010000335.1:0-25000 GCA_021014325.1 Plazaster borealis
TCTGTCTTCAATCAATAAGGAAATCGAGTTCACATGGGATTTAACATATTTTAATTGTAAGAAAAACAATCATTTTGAACACCCTTCTACTATGCTTTTCAGAAGGATTCGCGAATAGCCCTGTTACGTTATCACTCAAGTTATGTCATTATGTGGGAGCTCCGTTTTGTATAGCCGCTTTGTTGCAACATGGAGGTATAACGAAGCAACCTTCCACAAATGACGTCAAAGTACTGTAATTTTAACGCACGCCGTCAACGGCAGAAGTATAGCTAGTTTTTCAAAACCTTGAGGTCGTGGCCTGATCGATAAAATGACGTGTCAAATTATCGAAATTACAATTAAATAATAAACAAACACAGTATAAACAAGTTAAAATAGCACTTCCGTTAAATTGTTTTCGCTCAAGTAGCTGTTTAACAAAGACGACGGGGAATACAAGCTTCAGCTCATTACTAATGACAAACTAGTACAACCACGCTTACAACGGCCTCCTTGGCGACCAAGAAAGGGTATAAACGGCAGTTGAACATTAGATAGGGTTGCCAGTCTGATGAGGCTCCTATAGCTTAGGAGTGAAACCTAATTAAAATAGTATGAAGGAACATTATACATTTATTTGGATTGGAAAAACGAACCTCATAATCCTTGAAAGATCAATGCTCTAACTTTGTGTGACTCAACATATACACATCAGTCATTTATTTTGGTTTCAGAAAGGCGAACTTTACAAAACATTTATATTTGGGTTCGGCTCATGGCAAGATCGAAGTCTGAAACCAAGACGCGCCAAGACGCGCCAGAGACGTTCCGAACGACTGCAACGGTCGATCTTTCGAATAGCAGCGCGTCCGGTCGCTCCTAACTGTTTCAGACGTCTGTGCGGCCCCTAAATGTAGCCCGAGCCCTAAATATCGCCCGACCCAAATGTAGCCCCAAACCTGTACCTAATGTCGCCCCGACCTAAATGTAGCCCGAAACATGTACCTAAATGTCACCCCGACCTAAATGTAGCCCCAAACATGTACCTAAATGTCGCCCGAACTAAATGTAGCCCCAAACCTGTACCTAAATGTCGCCCGAACCTAAATGTAGCCCCAAACATGCACCTAAATGTCGCCCCGACCAATGTAGACGCAAAGTTGTACCTAAAGTTAGAGTGTGATTTTAGTTTATTCACTTTGTATTATTATTTTTATGTTTATTTTATTTATTTATTTATTTATTTATTTATTTATTTATTTATTTATTTATTTATTTTGGGGGGGACGGGCTGTAACTAAAAGTTAGCGTTCATATAATGATTTGTTCTTAGACACAAACATGAACCTATTACTAGATATTCGTCGTAGGAAGTCTGTGGATGTTCAGTCTAAGCATGGAGGTAATATTTACTTCAAACGTTTACTGAGGACAAGCCGATTGTATTGTTTATATTGTTCGAAACCGCTACCGAACCCCTCCCCCCTCCCACCCCGACAAACACTTTGAACCCTCTGGATGCTGCGGTTTCAGGACTCTTTCCGGTATATGTAAGACGGAGAAGGACTTCTGGTGTCAAATGTCATTCAGCGGTAGTGTGCTCGCTCACAAACTGCCTTATTCGCCTGTGAAATGATGGTAAGTTAGTCTATCTATGTCCTTGCTCTATGGTATGTAAATACAAATGCAATTATTACTTGATGATTAAGATTAACGAGTTAGGTAGGCTTCAAATCCTTTTCTTTAAGGGAAAGGTTAAGTGAAAATGACATTTCAATCAGTTTAATAGAACAAAAATCGGGGGGGGGTAGCAAAGTAATTTCGTCTACAATCATGTTGATATGTTTAATCCGTAAACTTGCTAAGTGGTGGGGTTTTTTTACTTACAAAACAATATTATTAATTTGATCATGGTATGATTTCTATTCTGTCGGATTTGAATTGATGCTAACCACCGTTCAGGTATATTTACATGTACTGTGTGTGCAACAATCATATCTCGTGAACCAAAAAGGGTTTTAACTTTAAACTATAAACCATGTACTAAGACCTAGTGTGTCGATGAAACCGCAAAAGTTTTCGGGATGATGACGTCATCGATGACGTCATCGATGACGTCATAACATTAAATCAATGTTTAATATTTAGAACAATCATATCTGGAGAACCAAATTTGCTACACACAAGATATTTAGACCATGTAAAAGACCCTGGAGTATTTTTCAAATCTTACAAAAAGTGTGACCCCCTGTGACCTTTACTTCCGGGGTTTTTGTGTGTGTTTTTTTAGTTCTTAAAAAATGTTAGGAACCTAAAAAGCCTTAAAAACAACTTTTCGCTTTTCATTTCCCCCCCCCCAAAAAAAAAAACCCACACAAAACACCACATCTCCATTTAGTCATATTTCCAAAATATCGCCAAACACCCTCCATAAAATTGCCGTGTTGTCCCAGGATATGGGTGGTTTTCGATGTGGCTATTTTGTACATGGCCTATTGAGCGAGTTGAACCCGCTATATGGGCATATTCTTAGACGCGGAGTCCCCATACACTGTGCACAAGCAATGGGTACAGGAATGTATCCGTATCCCGGGTCAACCACGGCCCATGTTCTGTGCACATGGCAATGGGTACAGGAATATGGCCATATCACGGGTCAACAGCACCGCGACGTTGAAAAAGTTGGGATGTGTTGTTACACATCCAAGATTTGAGCGTCATGCCGAACACTTTGTTTTTGTGTAACAAAAATTTAAGTCTAGTTTTACATGTTTTTGTTTGAAACGAGTCAAACAACTTGCCTTAACATTCATTGTAGCTATCATTACAAGCATGAGTTAGGTCGGGGCGACATTTAGGTACATGTCTGGGGCTACATTTAGGTCGGGCGACATTTAGGTACATGTTTGGGGCTGCATTTATGTTGGGCGACATTTAGGGCTCGGGCTACATTTAGGGGCCGCACAACCGTGTGATAGGGATAATTTCCTTGCAGTATCCAAAACGGAAATATTTCTAAGTTAAAAATTGTACCAGTAAAATGTAAGCTTTCAACTCACAGTCCACGTACAGAGTCCGTCAGGACGATACTCACACGCAGTCTACGCACCCAGTCCGCCACGACTACAAATAGTCATACACACTAAATGTGGGCTTACGGAGGGCCCTTATGGGGTTCTGACAACAACAGAACAATGGACCCCACAAGGCAGTCTCAATGGGAACAATGGACCACCCCACATGGAAGTTCTTTAGAAAAGGGACAAAAGGCTGAACAATGCAGGACCCCACAAACCTGATCTGTGAGGATGTGTGGATGTACGTACATGTACATTACGGTTACTGCGTGTACGGTAAGAGTGAATGGATCCAAGCACTGTGAGGGAAGGGGGGTGCTAAAGATTGGGGCGTTATTACTGCTAACTCTTCATCAAGGCAAATTGAAATGATCAGGTTGTCCACCAAGTGCATATAATAAATTGGCATTTTGAGATATAAATGCGCATTAGCTAATTATCTTAACAATTATTTACATTTGTTTCTTCAAATATCTGTTATTACAGCTAACTCTTAATCAAGGCCAACTGAAATGATCAGGTTGCCCACCAACCCTAACCCTAACCCTGACCAAGTCAATATAATAAACTGGCATTTTGAGATAAAAAAGTGCATTAGCTCAACAAGTCTTGCGATATAATTGTGCATTAGTTAATTAGCTCAACAAGGTTTTTTTGTTTTGGTTTTTTTCAAATATCTGATAAGGCCTACACCCTTTTTAGGAAACGTGATAAATTTTCTCTTTTAAAAACATTTGTTAATGTTTTGTCTATGTTTATTTTTTCATTGTTTTAAAAATACCGACAGCAGTTACAGTCTATTTTGCAAGTTTTGTTATTTTTTAATGTGGCCAATACCCTAACATTTATTAGGAATATTGCTCTTGAAAGAAGCATTACCCCTCTTGATAAAATTAATAATCACAGTTGAGACAAAAATTATGCTTCTTAGGGCTACACTGAGCCCCGATGATTCAAATGAAATATTTGCGTTTTAAACTTACCCGATAAAAATCCGTCTTTCTGATTAAATCTTTTGGATTAAATTAGTTTGTTTTAAATTCACAACATTTTAGAGTCAATTTTCAGAAAGATATTGTTTTGAATGTGTAAAAAGATCATTTAACTTTTTTTGTTTTTGAAACAACACAAACAAGTAACTAGGTACTGCAATCATTAAGCAAAAGGGTACTGAACCCTTTGTTTCACGCTTTTCGACTTCCTTTCAGATTTTCAGAAACTTTCATGTTGGATTTCTCATTTATCAACAATAGTATGTGTTCATTGTCGTAATGAATTTGAAATCAGCTGAACACCTTATGAGTTTGCATTAAATTAACCAGCCTAAAATATCTTATACAAGGTTTCAAAAAAATTATGTTCTGTGTTTTATTTGTTTGGTTGTTTTTATAACCTTTTATACCGGTATTGTTTAGCAATTTGGGTCATAGGGATGCTCAAAAGATTTTGCTGTTCCAAAGATTCTTGACTGATCATACAGAACGGAACAAACTGCCTCAACAAATCAGGCTTGCATCATCTGTGAACATTTTTAAATCTAAACTGAAAACTTTCCTTTTTAATCATTAATTGCGTGTTGAACATTATGAGAAGAAATTTACTTCCTTTTTGTAATCCAACTTTCTTAATTGGGCTGATTGACTTTTTTAGGATTTGGCTTACGGTAGCGGTGTCGAACAGTGGAAACAATGCAATCGGCTTGTCCTCAGTAAAAGTTGGATGTAAATATTACCTCCATGCTAAGACTGAACATCCACAGACTTCGTACGACGAATATCTAGTAATAGGTTCATGTTTGTGGCTAAGAACAAATAATTACATGAACGCAAAGTTTTACAGCCTGTTCCCCCCCCCCCAAAAAAAAAAAATAATATAATAATAATAATAATAATAATAATAATAATAATAATAATGATAATAATGATAGTGATGATAGTGATGATAGTGATGATAGTGATGATAGTGATGATAGTGATGATAGTGATGATAGTGATGATAGTGATGATAGTGATGATAGTGATGATAGTGATGATAGTGATGATAGTGATGATAGTGATGATAGTGATGATAGTGATGATAGTGATGATAGTGATGATAGTGATGATAGTGATGATAGTGATGATAGTGATGATAGTGATGATAGTGATGATAGTGATGATAGTGATGATAGTGATGATAGTGATGATAGTGATGATAGTGATGATAGTGATGATAGTGATGATAGTGATGATAGTGATGATAGTGATGATAGTGATGATAGTGATGATAGTGATGATAGTGATGATAGTGATGATAGTGATGATAGTGATGATAGTGATGATAGTGATGATAGTGATGATAGTGATGATAGTGATGATAGTGATGATAGTGATGATAGTGATGATAGTGATGATAGTGATGATAGTGATGATAGTGATGATAGTGATGATAGTGATGATAGTGATGATAGTGATGATAGTGATGATAGTGATGATAGTGATGATAGTGATGATAGTGATGATAGTGATGATAGTGATGATAGTGATGATAGTGATGATAGTGATGATAGTGATGATAGTGATGATAGTGATGATAGTGATGATAGTGATGATAGTGATGATAGTGATGATAGTGATGATAGTGATGATAGTGATGATAGTGATGATAGTGATGATAGTGATGATAGTGATGATAGTGATGATAGTGATGATAGTGATGATAGTGATGATAGTGATGATAGTGATGATAGTGATGATAGTGATGATAGTGATGATAGTGATGATAGTGATGATAGTGATGATAGTGATGATAGTGATGATAGTGATGATAGTGATGATAGTGATGATAGTGATGATAGTGATGATAGTGATGATAGTGATGATAGTGATGATAGTGATGATAGTGATGATAGTGATGATAGTGATGATAGTGATGATAGTGATGATAGTGATGATAGTGATGATAGTGATGATAGTGATGATAGTGATGATAGTGATGATAGTGATGATAGTGATGATAGTGATGATAGTGATGATAGTGATGATAGTGATGATAGTGATGATAGTGATGATAATGATGATAATGATGATAATGATGATAATGATGATAATGATGATAATGATGATAATGATGATAATGATGATAATGATGATAATGATGATAATGATGATAATGATGATAATGATGATAATGATGATAATGATGATAATGATGATAATGATGATAATGATGATAATAATGATAATGATAATGATAATGATAATGATAATGATAATGATAATGATAATGATAATGATAATGATAATGATAATGATAATGATAATGATAATGATAATGATAATGATAATGATAATGATAATGATAATGATAATGATAATGATAATGATAATGATATTGATAATGATAATGTTAATGATAATGATAATGATAATGATCATGATAATGATAATGATAATGATAATGATAATGATAATGATAATGATAATGATAATGATAATGATAATGATAATGATAATGATAATGATAATGATAATGATAATGATAATGATAATGATAATGATAATGATAATGATAATGATAATGATAATGATAATGATAATGATAATGATAATGATAATGATAATGATAATGATAATGATAATGATAATGATAATAATAATAATAATAATAATAATAATAATAAATAAATAATAAACA
Organism: Plazaster borealis; assembly: GCA_021014325.1. Lineage (NCBI taxonomy): Eukaryota > Metazoa > Echinodermata > Asteroidea > Forcipulatida > Labidiasteridae > Plazaster > Plazaster borealis. The sequence continues at coordinate 6,735 of JAJGQC010000335.1, forward strand.
ATAAATAAAATAAAATCACACTCTAACTTTAGGTACAACTTTGCGTCTGCATTGGTCGGTGCGACATTTAGGTACATGTTTGGGGCTACATTTACGTCGGGGCGACATTTAGGTACATGTTTGGGGCTACATTTAGGTCGAGGCGACATTTAGGTACATGTTTGGGGCTACATTTAGGTCGGGGCGACATTTAGGTACATGTTTGGGGCTACATTTAGGTCGGGGCGACATTTAGGTACATGTTTGGGGCTACATTTAGGTCGGGCGACATTTAGGTACAAGTTTTGGGCTACATTTAGGTCGGGGCGACATTTAGGTACATGTTTGGGGCTACATTTAGGTCGAGCGACATTTAGGTACAGGTTTGGGGCTACATTTATATCGGTGCGACATTTAGGGCTCGGGCTACATTTAGGGGCCGCACAGACGTCAAACTTTTGATGTACTTGATTCAATTATTTGGTTCGGCGCGACTCTAAAACCTTATATCCAATATCGTCTAAAATGACACCACTTGTAACTATACGTGTACGCATGATTATACATTCCAATTTATCTAGTCTTGTAAATACCTAAATATGTTTCTTTTTAATTTTCCTTTTTTGTTATCGACACTCAGTTATACTATTATATGTATTTATGGCTCTATAGCAAAACTATTGTGAAAAGCAATTTAATTACAAAAAAAAAACATTTTTGTGCTATGTTTGCTGTATGCATTATACCTTTCTCTGTACTTTCATTTCAACAATTAATATTGTTATTATTAAACCAATTAATTTATAAACTAAAGGGACCAGGCCCTGTATAAGCCTAGGCCTTTTCCTGGTGCCCTCAACTTATCACCCATTGTACTTAATGCATGTTTGTTTTATGATTATATATTGTGATATTTGGAAATAAACAAACAAACAAAGAAAACAAACAAACAAAGCGCCTGTCTGAACCGGGCGTTAGCCTTCGAGAAAGACTCTGCTATAGGGTCGAAACGTCAGGCCACTTACTTTTTTGTGTGCAAAAATCAAACCTGTGAACATTTTTTTTTTAAGCATGCAGACACATTGTTTTTAATAATTTCGGTTGTTAGCCTACAACCGAAATTTAAAATTGAATCTTCAAACTCTATTTTCTCCTTTTTGACAGCATTACAGACAAAAACATTTCTGTAGGAGACTAGTATGACCTTATTTTTGTAATCAGTGAGCTTTAAGTCTAATATGATTTGTTTGGTTTTTTGTTTTGGGGGGGGGGGTGGGGGGTACAAATCTTTTTTTTGTTTACACTGCTCAAAGCCAGTAAAGGCAACTAAATAAGCTAAGCAACAGTAAACTACCCTTTGTATTAAGATGATCGGCCTAAAATTGCTCTTACATTATACCAAACTATTCAAGAATAATTACCACATGTTTGTAATAAAACAAATTATTTTGTAATGGAAAATTTCGTTTAAGCACAGAAAAGTACTGCTTACCAGAACAGGTTACCAGCCAAAATTACATAAGTTTCCTTTATTGTGACTGGTGCCCCGCTAATTTTTCAACTGGTATTTTCTGCTTAACAGCTTTATGAAAATGGGCCCTGATTACCTGGTTAATTTTATCTGTGCCTTTTAAATACATGTGTCTGTTGCTCAAAAAACTTTTAGTTAACGCAAAGCGATATCGTAAGCAGATTGTGTCAGAAATAGGTCAGCCCCCTGGGACTCAGAACCGGGTCAATTCTGACCCGGGAGTTTACAGAGTGCAAAAACATGGTGACTGGTTCTGAATAAATTTTACGTTTGCGCAGAGCGATATCGATAAGCAGATTATGTCTATGCGGAGCAGTTGTGCATTAAGACTATAATTATAGCCTAGATGGACGGTAATCTTTCTCCGTAACGCATCTGTCATGCTCGTTAACTTTAACAAAAATGGGCTGCATAATTGATGACATGTTGCTTAGCAATAACAATAATTATTCTAAATTACTCTTTCTGTATGAAAGTTTCAGTTTAAAAGCATCACGAACGGTATTATCTGGAAAACATGAAATCTAGAATCCATAAGCGTGCATGTCTGGTGCGATGTCAATCGTCCATAGGCCTATCGTGGGAAAAGTCCTATAGGCCTATATCAAGTATCCAAGAGCCTAAAAATTTTTAATGGGTTAACATGTCACAAGTACTGTTTGTGGTTGATTCCCTGCTTTTTTATATAATATCAGACATTTCTTTAGCAATATTTTCTGCCTAAAATGATCTTTATGAAAGTGGGGGCCTATCAGTAAAGGTTAACGCCACTTGTTACACAATTCAAACGATCACTTATAGGTAGGGTCATAGACTGGTAAATACTCCACAAATGAATGACTATAAAAACTTGGGCAACTTGATGAAAAGCACTGCAGCTGTTGATGGTATCAACTATTTTGAAAAGGATTTCCTTGGAAGTAATAATGGTGTGGCCAGAGATGCGGTTGGTGCCCGTCACCTCGCTAATCGTGGATGCATTCGACTTTCTTGTGGAAAAATATACAGTGAACGTTTTTTTACTGTTTTCTCAGCAAGTACACAGATAGACACTGTATTAAGCTGAAACGTTCACAATTGACTTTTATTGTATCTTTCTTTATAATTTTGCCTACTTTTAGCTCCATAAAGCTTCTCATTGTAAATTACGATTAGTGACGTTGAAAAAAAACAGTAAAGAAATTATTTAATATACAACTTAATCTCATTTAACAGGAATTCCAACTAAGGCACAGTTGCAGAATACCCCGCAACTCATAAGCACCACCTCGTAGCCGGCTACGCCGTCACGGTTTAGTGACCGCACTATGTATATACATCACATGTATCGTGTGTACTGTACTGTAACATGCTACGGGGTCGACTTGGTTTATGTTCGTTCGTGGGGTCGACATGGTGTCACATGTATCGTGTGTACTGTATCACCAACATGTTATTTGAAATTACTTTCCATTATGGAACAGTAACGCCCGAATTGCATACACAAATTAATGCCAAATTAATTCACCGTTATTGTCCCCCCACTGGAGGATGATTTTAAAAAGGGAAACAAAGCCCAAATTCCATGTCAGGATTTATATCGCCGTTATGCACATGTTTCTCATTGAAAAGTTTTTGGATAAGTGTTTATTTTCCATTATGGAACAGTACGTATAGCCCTAATTGCATAATAATGTTTAATTTCACCGTTAGTGTCCCCCCACTGATGGATGATTTCAAAAAGGGAAAGAAAGCCCGAATTCCATGTCAGGATTTATATCGCCGTTATGCACAATGTTTCTCATTGAACAGTTTTTGGATAAGTGTTTGTTTTCCATTAAGGAACAATACGTATAGCCTGCATTGCATAAAATATTCCCAAACTATAATGATATCACAATGGCTTTTTCAAATCTTTTGCATTAGTCATGTTTTGTGTAATTTATGGTACGAGGTTGTCGGCAATAATTTGGGACGGGTGTAATTTTTTTTTACTATTAAAACAAACTATGGTCGCCTTTGTGTTAGGGATGCTATATTTTTGAATGATGATGATTATGATGGACGACAATATGCTGGTAACAATGATTATGTTAATGCCTGTTGCTTTTAATGTACCAACACAAACAACCAGAATATAATATTCCCAAATGGCACGCACATATCATTCGCAGTAACTAAAAAGAGCATACCGGTTTACCGTTTACGTATAGTTGTAAAATATTATCATCAAAGTGTCTCGTAATTAACGATAAATATATTTTTGTTTTAACGAAAGCGGTCAAAAGTCAGCGTAATACGCTTTTCCTGCCGTTGCATTTAAGTGACATTTTTAATACGCAATGTCACAAGTAGATTGATGCTGTTTTTTATATATGGCGAAGCAACAGGGTCCACTCTGCATTACTAAAGAAAGTTAACAAAACTACAGTGGGGGTAGCAAAGTAAACACTCATCATAGCAGTGTACAACCAGATACACTAGGGCAAAGGTAACCGAACAATATGTGTTTTGTTGGTGAAAACAAACATAACAACATTCTTGAGAGCAGACTAGGTAATAATCTCTTCTTGGGAGCAGTGTTGGCTCTGAAAAGAGCCATTTGGTTTTGTCAGACCTTGTATTGACGGTTCAAACTGTCAGTGACGAAACCTCCGTGTTGCAATGTCAATGAAGCTCCAGCAATCCATGGCTTCCTGGTTCATGAAGCCTTCAACAGACTGTTGTTTCTCGAACAGAATAACTACCATAAAGCCAAGTTCTCTCTTGCAACTTTGGATACATGAACATCAAATATCAACGCCCTGCAACAGCAGCATTACGTCCACCCCATACATCTTTGATTGTGATTTATGCCTGCGACTTGCTATGCACGAGTGTATGGTACACACTTGCATTATGGGAAAAATGTTTCCATGTGGAGCGGTTTACCTCATTTTCAGTTACTTCTTACCACGTTACACTGCTTGAGTTTCAAATAATTTTGTTTTACCCACGAGTGATTTGAACCTCGGTGTTATGCTACTTTATTTCCTACCCAATTTGAGTACTGTATTACCTTTTCATTGTGTATACAATTTTACAAAAGTGCGGAAAACACAAATTGTCGTTTTACTCAATATTGACCAAAATTTACACCACATTGTACCCAGCAGTTTTACACAGCAAAATTGTACACTTTTATTGTTTAAGTGTATAAAGGATTAGTATTAAAAATAAAAAACACCATTGTTTAATTTTAGTCTGAAAGCTTACTGATTATGAGGTATAGAACCATTTTTGTGTGTGAAATAATTCCCTATGAAATGAAGTCATATTCGACAAAACGGTGTCTAAAATTAAGGACATTGAGTTTACATGCTGAAAATTGTGCATACATGGTTTTTCAGAGTAAATACATGCATACATGGTTTTTCAACATTTTCACAAGTTTGTTATTTCGTGAACATGGTTAATCCCCCCCAAAAAAAAATTAACACTGTCTGCGACTATTTAGTCAGCTCTACAAATCCTATATTACACCTTTAATAATTGCCCATAAATTGAAAACTATTTCTGATGTGGTATTTTGTTATCCAGTAGGCCTATGGAAGCCAGCTCGTACTTTGAGTCTAAATCTCGTAAAGCAATTTAATCTCACTAAATAGCTCTAGACCACACTTCAACGAAATTCGTTTATGGCACAATTTATGTTCCAGTCAAATACACATTAATTGTATATGTTTGCCTCGTTTGAAAACATAGTCAAGAACTACGAACTCAAACAATACTGTGAGCCAACTAAACGTCAATGCAACGACACAGTTTCACATAATTATTCTACTAGCAAAACTTTCTGTCGCTGATCAAACTTGATCTATAATTTTTCATCAACTATACACGGTTCCACAATCGAAAACATTATCACAACGAAATCACAAGACATCTGTACTCAAACAATCTTAAAACTTACTTCGACAATTAAAAAAACATATTTTGGTGAAGTGTTTTCCAAAAAGACTTTGGAGATGTTATAACTGAAATCCTTTTATCTGAAGAGAAAATTACGGAGAACAAGAACACTCACCTCTGTATCTTTTGGAATCACCACCAGCTCATAACCACTGAGAATGTCAGTGTCAGCGTTGATGTCTTCCAACGCTAGCTGCGTAGCCAGATACATCGCCTGTCCACCGGGCCAAGACCCGGTCATTGGGAACAACCCAAGGAGGTGAAGCTTCGTCTTGTTGGAGGAGTCACAGGGTCGAGCCACCATGATGGTCAACATCCACGAAGTCCAAATGAAAGTGAAGGCATCCCTGTATTTTTGGTTCGCCATTCTCATAACAGACGAAGAAGTGTCCTCATCCAACACAGTTCGTACACAATGTGCATCAGTGAATCAGTTACGGCTATCTGAACCAACAGTACAGTAAAAAAAAACGCGTTACAAAATTTAAAAACTTGTTTCTCGTATTATTTTCGAGGCAGCTTTGTCGTCAAGAGGTTAGCCTAACTGCCTAATAAAACACGTGGTTAAAGATAAGGCCTATACTTTATGAATTCATAATTTTATAGAAAAACACTAAATAATAAATAGTTTTGTATGAGAATCAGGAAATTGTTCACAAAATGAGCAACAGTTTTTTAATCTTAACGTTTTCCTACATTGTGACGGCAGGCTCGGTATAATTGTAATTAAAATGTACGACATGTGACCAAACCGATATTGAGAGCAAACGTTAGTAGAATGCACTTTGTTTGTATTTGGGAATAAGTCACAAAGAACACTAGGTTGTGATTGCAAAATAAATAGTTTAGTGCCTTTGGTATTTCTGAATGACCGTGCAAACGCTGTCGTGTCAATATCTGAATCAATAAGGCGCAGTAAGCTTTAATAAAAGCAGTATTGTAATTATGAAAGCATCGGTAACTATTGCTTAATTAGCTAAAGAGCTTGGTTCACGAAGTAATTACAAATTGCTTGTGGGGTACGGTCTGAAAATGCACATAAAAGAGTAGATAAACAGAAAGAAGTGTTTGTTGTTTAATTAGGGGTGATTCCATTGTTCATAAAGTCTCCAATACTTGATGCGATGTAGACTTGATTCAAGTCCCGTTCTCGTGCGAGAGGTACCCAAGCATATCGCGCCAACTAGCAAACAAGCCGTACAGTGCGCGCTCGCCGTCAAAATGTGGTCCCGAGAATGGAACAGGTTGGGGAATGCAGACCATCACAAAACAATAGTTTTATGGCGATGGCACGGGATTGGGACTTGAGTCAAGTCTAGATGCGATAGGGCATGAAAGACACAAATCGATCAATATTTTCCTTTGTCTAAGTTTACACTCTAAAAACACTACGGTCAGGATTGACACGGATTCCGGATACCACGGGACCTGACCCATTTCTGGGTCAGCTGATCCGGTAACTGGTTAAAACAATGGATTTTAACTCGGACTCTGCGTCAATTTGACCCGTTTCTGGGTCATTTTGAAACAGATTCCGGGCCATACTGACCCAGAATTGGGTCAGGCCCCACGGGACCCGGATCCGGGTCAATTCTGACCCGGAAGTTTTATAATTTCAGGTTTGGTCTCCAGTACAGGAACAAAGTACTGTTTATTCTGTTCTTTCATTCCTCAGAGTTATACAGACCAAATTAAATGTAACTCGGGCGTACTTGTTTCTTGTACTTCCCGCTCTCATCACATTACTCCAATCTTAAACAATCTAGACTGGCTCCCTTTTAACTTTCGTATCATCTACAAAATCCTTCTCACCACTTTCAAAGCCTATCATGGTCTCGCTCCTACCTACTTGACAGATCTGATCCACCACTACACTCCTACCGGAACACTGCGATCATCTACTCAGTCACTTTTGGAATTTACACAACGAATCAGCTCAAAATACTATGGTGAAAGATCCTTTTCGTATGTTGCTTCTTCCCTATGGAACAATCTTCCCCTCAATATTCGCAATTCTCACAATGTTGATACATTTAAGTCCAGGTTGAAAACTCATTTGTTTAATTTAGCCTTTTGTGATCGTTGATTCTTTGTATAATGTTTGGGGGATGTCTATTTACCCATTAATTACTTAGTTTTGTTTATTTTGTTTTATGTTTCAGCGCTTAGAGGCTTTTTGCAATTATGCGCTAAACAATTAATGTAGGCCTATAATATTATTATTATTATTATTATTACTTTTGGTAATTACTCCCGGCAATTTAATGACCATAAAACGTAATTGGTAGAGCGCTGGAGAGCTGTTGATACATTGTTATAGAAACGACTCCTTTGAAGTAATGTATATTTAGAGAAATTCACCCCAAAATGTGATTCTGAGAAAGGCTTCAGGCATGAAGCTTGAGCTTCACTGAGTGACGGATATGAGCACTATATAAGAAGCCACTATATAACCCGCTGGGAATCGAACGCAAGACCGTTAACGGAGAGATTCAACAAGAAGCAATTTCAGTTCCTGTATAGTAAGCAACCACAAGCTGTTGATGCTGTTCTTTATAGATTGAATTGATTTTAGTTTTGCCTCAAATTAATGTACAAAGCGTTTTATTATTGTACTACTTTGCTATCATACTTCAGCAAGCGATACTAAAGTATTTCAGCGATAAAAACACCTTGTCCTTTTATGCTCCAGTACTTGATGTTTAAACCTTTTCAAAGGAACACTGCACGGGGGCAATTTGTTTTAAAGGCAGGGTATACTTTTGGTGACTGTGTCAATGACCAGTATCTTCACTTAGTGTATCCCAACATATATGCATAACATAACAAACCTGTGAAAATTTGGGGTCAATTGCGGTCATCGAAGTTGCAAGAAAATAATGTACGAAAAAACACCCTTGTTGCATAGAATTGTGTGCTTTCAGATGCCTGAGAGAAGCTTCATGCCTGAAGCCTTTCTCAGATTCTCATTTTGGGGTGAATTTCTCTAAATATACATTACTTCAAAGGAGTCGTTTCTATAACAATGGTTTATAGTATCAACAGCTCTCCAGCAGCGCTCTTTACCAAACGTTTTTATGGTCATTAACTTGCCGGGAGTAATTACCAAAAGTACGCCCTAACTTTAAGTGGTCTATTCTCTCTCAACAAGACATCCTTATCGATCAATTTAATAGCTTGCCAAACGGTAGACCCTATACTTGAGTAAGCACCGAATGCCAAGTGATTCTCACTCGGCGTTCAAGGTGATTTGAAATACATCGAGGTGTGCAGTGACAACCGTTCTTGGATGAAGTTCATCGATGGAGATGATAACCCCTCAAATTTCATAAGGCTTTTTGAGAGATATCAATTACTTCGTAATCATCAGCTTTGATGAGTGATGTGATTTAAACCATGGGGTGAACGCAATTCATGCGAAGTGACAGGTCTGATTATTAACCAATAGGGTCATCAAGTATCTTGATCGCTGAAACCGAGTTTGCGGGATTCATTTTTTGTTCAATAGCCAAGCGACCATTCTGTAAACGTCTACAACACAAACCAAAGAGCTATACAAACCAAACTAAGAATCTCGTACAAAATACCATGTAATTAAAGTGCCCTTTCACACCCATTACATGTAATGTTATCATTTCGTACACCCTAAAAGCTTCCGGGTCAAAATTGTCTCGGATTCCGTGTCCCAGGAGTCCTGACCCATATCTGGGACAGGTTGACCCGGGAAATGGTTACAATTGGGATTTTAACTCGGAATCTGCGTCAGTTTGACCCTGGTTCATTTTATTAACGGATTCCAGATCATACTGACCCGACGGAGCCCGAATCCGGGTCAAATTCTGACCCGGAAGCTCTAGAGTGTAGTGCGCTCAAGATGTGGTTTTCAAAAAATCGTCATATTGAGTTGTGTGTGTGTGTGTGACCATACGGGAATGTCTTTGTGGGGTCTTGCACACAATGGAACAATGGACCCCACAAGAGAATTATTTGTTCAACCTGAACCCCACGAGGGAATTCTTTAGAAAAGAGAATAATATATAGAACAACAACAGCATGACCCCACGAAACGGATCCGTAAGGTTGGATGTGTGTGTGTGTGAGCATGTCTACGCATTCAAACCGAGGACTTTAACAAAAGGGATCCGGGGAAATGACATATCGGGGACAGTCCTCGGTTTGTTTCGTGTACAAAACCAATGGGGACGTCGCTACAAAAACTTAAGTCCAAACCGTGGGATTGTCTCGGTTTACACCATTTACAAACATGTGAGTCGTGTTAGGTAGATATCCACATTCAAACCGTGGACCTATAACAAAAGGGACAATAGGTCCACGGTGGCTATCACAAAGGAAAACAATGTGGTCCACGGTTGCTATCACAAAGAGTTGAGCAAAGGAGGGTCCACGATTGCCGCTGCTTACCCACGTGTGTGTGTGTATTTGTACGTATTTCAAAATAATGAAAACACACGCTTACGTTCTCTTGAGAAATTCCTTTCAGAATTAAATAAGCTCAAAGTATAATCAGGGAAGCTTTCAGAAATCTGGACATTGGGATACCGCTTTTAAACAAAATCTGTTTAAGAAAAAAGTAACTACAAAACAACAATCCAAGTGTAACAGGCCTTTACTGAGGATGCGAAACATCTCATAAAATCGATTCAATCCGACCATTTGTTTTTCCATGTCAGATAATTGGACAAAATATCGATCGTACACGATAAAACACCTGCTAAGTTCCCGAGTGGATTCTGAAGATGACTTCATCCAAAATGTAATTTCAGTAAAAGCTTTTAAAATTTTAAAGGCATGATACATCACTTGTTATATATTTAACATTAAAATCATCCTCTGCTTGTTCAAATAAATAACTTGTGAACAATTTATCAAATTAAAAAGTACTTAACGTTGAAAATACCAAAATAACTGGTCATGTTTCATCAGTGATATCATTTGTAAGGTAGTATTTAAAAAGTAAATATTTCACGGGATAGTATATTGGTACTGTATTGAGTTTGTAAAAAACAGCTTTTAGATTGAAAACGTCAATTAGATTTTTTGTATAACAAATCTCGCCATGCATAACACAACAAATTGTGCTGATTTCGATGCGGCGGATATTTATAATAATTTCGCACTTTGAGGTAGGCCTATTTTATATGGATATTTAAGCAATGTTTGAATCAATAATGGTACTGAAATTTAGTTTTAATTTATACAAAAATAAGCTTTAGATGTAAATTCGTCAATATGTAATTTTCGAAACTGGGGAGGAATTGTAGCTTTTGCAAACTGCTTACCAACCAAAATATAAAAAGGTAAAAATGCAAAGATTTCTAGTTTGAGCCTTTGAGAAAGATTGTGTTCAAAACACGAGGCCATTAACAAGTCCTGCAGTATAATTTCCGCACACAACTTATGTAAAACACCTTTAATGCGGGAGTGACCGTATCAGCCCTAATTGAAATTGCTTTGTGATGACGTATGACTATATTTGGAATTGACACGGCGAAATAAGATTAGGCGCGACAGCCGTACAATTCGCCAAGACCTTTTTTTGTAGAGACTATATGATGATTTTGTTTGTCTTGCTTTCCCCTCTCTTTTGGGTGGCACAACGGTGTTTGTATAAGACCAAATCATTCGATCGTATTATTACCATACCATTATGTTCTCTTTGAAATACATCAGAGCAGACAGAAAAGAAAACCAACACAAACAAAACAAAAACGTGGATGTCCCATGACACGGTTTCCAATCAAGGTTTCCAAACAGCAGGTGAGTTTTTGTGTGCGTTAAAAAATCAACGCATTGATTAATCAAACAGCAGCAGGTCCTTGAAATATTTTAGAACAATGACAGTTTCCCAGTCATGTTCGGCAAATAAATGGTCAATTTAATCGTCACGTTATTCTATTTCGTGTGAAAATGAAAGCTCCACAAAATAGTTTTTTATATCCATAATGTAGGTAAAATGTACTTTTGCGTCATACACTTTAAAACGATAACCATTTAATGTAACAATCCCATCACACAGCATTCAAATTCGCAGCATCATTTCGCTGAAATCTCTACAGTTGTGCCTACTCTGCTAAATTAAATACCGATTTCGCATGACTATAAAGAACCCATTAAAAGTTTAATTGAATGAAATACTATACAAATTCGCATGCCTCAAAGTAAAACTGAATGACGGTCTCAACTGAAAATGCAAATTCACTTTAATACGAATGCATGCACGTCAAAAAGGCTGCTTGTTTGCGGAAATCGAGCAGGAAAACATATAATTCAATCCGTGTTGTATTCATGAGAAATAGAATAAGGCTAGACAGTGTAATATTTCACCCTGCGGAATCCTTTCGTATACTTGATACGCCCGAATCACATCAGGTAAAGTAAACTTAAAGGTATCGTACACGTTTGGTAATGACTCAAAACAAATATTAGCATAAAAACTTACTTGGTAACAAGCAACGGGGAGCTGTTGATAGTATAAAACATTGTAGGAAACGACTCCCTCCGAAGTAACGTAGTTTTTGAGAAAGAGGTAATTTCTTACTAAAATAATAAAAACTTCTTGCAAGAAGTTTTTATTCCTATCTGAAAGCACACAAATTTGTACAAGGTTTTTTTTATTTCATCATTTTCTTGCAACTTCGATGACCAATTGAGCCCAAATTTTCACCGGCTTGTTATTTTATGCATATGTTGGGATGCACCAAGTGAGAACACTGGTCTTTGACAATTTCCAAACGTGAGAATATTCTAGAGATCAAGCATACTGTAATTGAAGGGTCATAGATTGGTTTTTGTCAACGTAATACTGATTTATTGGCAAAATTATCAAGATACAATAAAAGTCGCACGTGAAAGTTTCAGCTGAATTAAGTGTCTGCTTGTTGAGAAAACAGAAGAAAAAAAGTCACGGTATTTTTTACTAGAACGTCGAATCCATCCACGCTTATCGAGGTGACAGCGGGTACCAACGATATCTCTGGCCGCAGTATTTGCGAACGGACACCAGCCCTCAGAAATCTGAAAAACGATTCATGCACGAATCGTTTCTCAGATTCAATTGTTTTTATTGATTTCTAATCAATGGGGCATTTCAGACGTAATGACTTTACATGATGCATTGTATTATACAACCATTACCATCTTTATAACAGGTAAGCTTTCGTATAACAAATTACACACCCTTTTTTGGGGCGTCAATACCCAAATAATTTTAAGTTTTAAGATAGAGCGTATAGGCCTACCTTAGTTTACTTTATCTGATGTGATTCCTGGCGTGACAAATACCCAAGAAGAAGATGCGACGAGTTGAAGGTTATAACAAGCACAACATGTTTACGGTTCTGTGGGGAGACAAAAAACCGGAAAAGTACAGATACACAAAGAAAGGGATTTGTCAGACAACTAATTTTGCAATAAAAACATTAATGTATTGAGCACTTAAACTAACATCACACGCGGCTACTTCCTGCCACACTTATTTCTGGAGTCAAATTGCATGTAAAAAAAATAATTATGGTAATGTGTAAACGCCACAAATGCGCACTACACTGTATAACACACGGGGACTTTGACTCCCAAAATGCCGCAACCAAGATTATTGTGATGATGACGTCAGGTAAAGTGGGAAGAATGATAATTAAAGGATGTGTTCTTGTAACAAAATTAAGTGCTATTGTTTGTTTGTTGAATAAGTAGTTTTTGCAAGCTTTGTCCTTTTGATAAAATGTTTTACTTGTTATAGAATGTTAAATGTATTATTGTGTATTATCTCTCCACCTTCCGATCGTCTTTCTATTAGTGGTCGTTTTTTGTTTTTGTAGTTCTTTAATTTAATAGTCAACAAGGAATTCGAGGCTGCAAACAGCATGAGGTATACATTCAAAATGTTTTGCTGGCCTCACGTATCGACCACAGCAGAGTCTTTTTCGCATAGCCCTTGACAAAGACTCTGCTGAGGTCTTGACATGTGTGACAAAAGAGGACAATAGATCCCTGGTTGGATAAAAGTCCCCAGTTGCAAAGTGTGTACAAAACCAACGGGAGCTGTTCAAGTACAAACAAAGAAATGTCCACAAAGTGTGTGTTTTGTAACCAAAATATAAAGCTGGGTTTGAATGATAATCCAGGGCCCCAATGAAGTTCTTGGTATTTCGAAAAGTCACGATTTAAAAAGTCACGACATAATCTGATGAGCACAGGGACAAATTGTTTAACAGCACAAAAAAGTAACTAAGCATTGCAGCAATTTCTCTTACAGCGGCCAAAAATGACATGTCCAATTTTCTTTGGCTGGTCCGCCATCCAGCAGAACTTTTGTTTGGCTCAAATTATTTTCACATCTCATCAGATCAGCTCTATGAAGCAGGGGCCTGGATTTGTAATGCCATTATTGTATTATGTAGCGGAAACTATGGTATGGTCATGACACCGGCCTCTTTCTTTAAGTACAAAGTAATTTGTTTCTCACGATTTTTATTCCCAGACATAATGTGATAACCGTCGGGTGTTTCTATAGTACATTTCTTTATTAGTGCCGAATTGAACATGAGATTTGATAAACTGCCTGCTGTGCGTATATGGATCTGTTTTTCCTTCTTGTTGGCAACGTATGCTGAATGCACTTTTCGCTTTGATATCAACGCATTATTACTCTGCATCTACGCAATCGACCACGTCGGATAGAATTCGGAGATACCGTGGGTTACCAGCCCTTATACACAGTCCGTGACTCCCGATGACCGATTGAGCTTAAAGGGACACGTTGCCTTGGATCGGGCGAGTTGGTCTATGAAAAGCGTTTGTAAACGTTCATTATAAAATGCACTATGGTTAGAAAGATGTTTTAAAAGTAGAATACAATGATCCACACAAATCTGCCTCGAAATTGCGTGGTTTTCCTTTTACTTTGCGAACTAACACGGCACGCCATAGAGCCAATTTCGACTCCACAAAATGGCGGACCGTGTTAGTTCGCAAAGTAAAAGGAAAACCACGCAATTTCGAGGCATATTTGTGTGGATCATTGTATTCTACTTTTAAAACATCTCTCTAACCATATGCATTTTATAACAAACGGTTACAAACGCTGTTCATAGACCAACTCGCCCGATCCAAGGCAACGTGTCCCTTTAAACATTCACAGGTTTGTTATTTCATGTACAATGTTGGGTCGCAAAAAGTACGGGTACTGTCTTTGACAATTACAAATGTTGGCCACGTGGTAAGAGATTTGATTATAACTACTTTCACACACAAACAAAATACCTGGGACCCATACTCCTAGCTCCAGTTCTCAATGAAAATGTCAATTTCAGTTTTGATGATTTCCACTGCACGGTGAACCTATCAAACTACAAGTAAACTACACCCACACCGTGGCGTCTGACCCATTTCTGGGTCAGTGTGATCCAGAATCTGTGTACAAATGACCCAGAAATGGATCAACCTGACGCAGAATCTGAGTTAAAATCCGAACTTTTAAAAGTTTCCGGATCACCCTGACCCCAAATGGGTCAGGCTGGGACACAGAATCCGGGTCAATTCTGACCGGGAGTTTTAAGAGAGTGTGCTGTAGGTTTGAGTGTCATTCCCTTCATCGCCCATTTACCTGACAGTACGAGTGTCATCTTTTAACTCCCTACTTACCCTTTAATCGCCATTAATACATACCTCGGAGAGTTTACGCACTCTGATTGTCACTTGGGTGTGTGATATAAAGACCGGCTCTGTGAACTAGCAAAAAAATGGCCCCTAAACAAGCATATTGTCGTGTAAAAGTTCTGATGCACTGTGCTCGTTGTGCGGGAACTATCAAATCAACTGTTTTCTTTGGTTTTGTTTGTTATGTATGTTTTTTGGTTTGTTTGGGGGGGGTAGGGAGGGTGCAAGGAGAGATTGTGCAGCATGCACGCACACACCATGCGTACGCGTGAACGCCCTCAAGGGAGCACCCCACTAAATAAACTCCCATAGCAGACAGTGCAAAATGTTAAATATCCACAGCTTTTTACAGTCGAGCGAAAATCATCCATTGACTCTTGAACTTTTAACCTCTGCTCAATTTTCTATGGGGAGTCCCAAGGCCCGTCGAGTTATTCTCACTCCAATTAAAAACACCCCTTCCCCTGTGTAAATTCCAAAACGTCCGAGCATCAATCATGAAAAATATGTCCCTACACCTCTGGGCAAATAGGAAACAATTTCAGGGCCTATACATCATCCAAAATACCTCAAATAGGAAGTCAACAACCCCCAGGGCACAACATTGGGCAACATTTGTACACTGTATACCTTTTATTGGGCTCTCAAATCTGTCTAATATAGAATATTTTGAGGGCCGAAAATTTGTATGAGGCCGACGCTCTGTTTTCTCCCTATTTATTGGGGGTGCACCCTCAGAGATTGTATCAATTTAAGGTAGCTATAGTGCGCGCGCGAAACCAACATAATGTAAAGCATAAAGCCGAACACCAAAGTATTTCTAGTTTATGGTGCTGTTAATTTTCAAAGCTAATCGGCTGAATTTTTAAAATAATATGCATAAATAGTTAAATAATGTGTGAGAGATTAGGTCCCATTCGAAAATTGAACAGCCAAAAGAATGGCACTTGAACATGAATAGAGCAACTCTATAAAAAAAATATATATATATACATAATAATTCACAAATGTTGGCGTTTTTTAAAAGTGATTTATTACTGGCAATAACAATGCGGTTTTCACTGCGTGATGACTTGGTTGGTGGCTGGCCGCTGTTAATGGACCGAGCCGAATTGCCACGCAGTGAAGACCGGCTCCTCAGACTGTTCTTGCCTAGTTAATTGTTTTTTGACAAAGTATTAAATGTCTGCAGTGCCTTTTTAAAAGTCCATTTCCTTATTATTTTGCTTTGTATCGTACATATCAATTTCTAATGGATTGATAATTGATTAAATGTAAATTTAAAAATAATCAAATTTTCTGACTGTCATGTCTTTTTAATTTTGGATTAAATATCCAATTTCTCAATCCAAAAATCTTCTCAGTACACACGTATGACCGAAAAAATATGTACTTTAAGTTACTGCTGAACAGGTACTGACGGAAAATGTATTATTAAACACTTTTTTAAAATCAGTGGGATGTTGATTGCTTATATGTATGCAATTCAACAGTTATTAATTTTGCATTGACAACAAATATAAGAAAACTAGTTTTCTCTGTGATTTCCACGACTCGGTAACTTGAGATTTGTTGTTGATTATCATCATGTTGATTGTAAAAACAAATGTCATCATGTCACCAAATTAAATTACATTTGTAGTTTATAAAGAAGCACAATCCAAAAGCTCAACCATTATATGTTATTATCTTTTATTAAAATATTGTACATCTAATTACAAGTATTTGAACTGTATAACTACATGTACATACATACTTCGAATTGGAATGCACTAATAATAAGCCAAGTGTACAAAGATGGCAATCTGTGCTAGTACCGCGCAGGGCCCCGTTAAAGTGCGCGATTTGTTTTTCTTTGACAGCTAAAGCATTGTGCCATGGGAACCACCCTTTAACCCATGGTTCTCGAAAATGTACACGATTTCTTACACGACACTTACAAGGTCTATGGTGTTGTTATCCAAATGACTGGGAACATCATGTTTGTTATCATCATAGGGGGAACAAGGTTTCCTATCGGGGGTTTTAAGTAGATCACGTTTGGGATATAGGTAACCATCAACCATTTAATCATCACCGAGGTAAATGCTGTCTACTAATTTAACGTCGCGAGCTCGAACAGCGCCCTCACCGAGGTCAAAGGAAGACCTCACGAAGGCTGTGGTGCTGTCATCCAAATGTGTCCGACTGAAAACATGTTTCGCCGGGGACAACCTTCCCTATCGGGAATGTTTAAGTAGATCACGGTTGGGATATCCAGGTATACCAACAACCCTATAATCATCACCGGGTAAATGCCGTCTACTAATTTGGGTCCACCGTAACCCTCAAAAGACCCCTGTAAAAATGACGTCACAAGCTCGAACAGCGCCCTCACTGATGTCAAAGGAAGACCTCTCCTTGGCTATGGTGCTGTCGTCCAAATGTGTCCGACTGAGATTATTTTCGTTATCTTCACTGGGTAACACAGATTCCAGTCAACACTACAACACTATAATTATCACCGAGGTAAACGCTGTCTACTTAATTTGGGTCTACTAATCATCCTCAAAAGGCACCTTGCATATATGACGTCACAAGTACAAACAGCGCCCTCGATCAGGTCAATGGAAGACCTTTCATTGACCGATAGTTGTGTGTGGTGCCTTAAAACGTGTGCGTTTCAATTGTCAGATTTACACTAAATTTCTTTCATCTAAACCTTCAACCGGTTTCTTTTTTGATCTGCCAAGTCGCCATGGACACAGAATTCCAGGGAAAAGGTCACAATAGGTGTTTTAAAAACATCCCATTAATGACGTGGCAGGAATGTATCACACCTTTGACTGAATGCTTGTGAGGCAACTCTTATTAATACCAGTTGACAGTATACATAATCATGAACAATTAAACCCAAAATAAGAATTCAGTTAACAAAGTGATTGATGGGTTAACACCACAATGAATAATAAAATACAAGAACATAATGTGCAGTTAAAACAAACAATTAAAATGGGTAAGGGATTTATCCCTGCCCCTGAACGGCAGTCCTTTTAATTGTGAGTGGAGCAGGGATGTGAGGGGAACAGTGCAGAACATTATACAGATTTTCGCAGCTAATATCAACAAAGTCTCAATCAATTTAACACCCGGCTTTTTCAATTTCGAT
>JAJGQC010000336.1:0-33857 GCA_021014325.1 Plazaster borealis
CATACCCTGTACTAGATGTCCTGTGACTGTAGGAGATGACCACAGCGACAAACACTGGGGTGCTCTGAAGTACTGGAGAATAAGCAACTGTTCAACCTAGCTCTCAAGGGACTGTGCTTACTATCCAAATGGACTTCTCTGGTCACTGAGCTGGTATGTTGGGATTATTTCAGTAGAATTATTTGTGAAGAAGGGACAAACAATTATCAATCTCTCCTTGCTAGTGCGATGCATTATGGACAAAATGATCAGTATTTCTCAAACGAGAGCAAATTTTACCCGGTCCACAAAAATAAAATGTCGTCAGTACCCGCTACTGTATTGTTTGAAACCATAAACTTGCATCGAAGTTTTTGACCTAAAAAAGAAAAAAATGACCATGCCAGCATGACAAACTTTTTCAATTTGTGACCAAATTTTCACAGATGGATTATTGCTATCAATTGAAGCGGGCACCTCTACTGACGCCACCAATCAACACTGAAACTTGGCGTCGGTGTTACTATTATAAATATTGGCAACTTTTGGCACAACTGATCACACAGTAAGGACACAAAATGATCAATATTTCTCTCACTAGTGTGATGCAGTATGGACACAAATGAATGAATACTTCCCAAACTAGAAAGAATTTACCCGGTCCACACAAATAAAATGTCATCAGTAGACCCTATCATTTGAAACCGTAAATTTGCATTAACTTTTTTGACCCAAATATGAAGAAAGAAATTACTCTGCCAGCAAGGTAAATTTTGTCAATTTGCGATCAACATTTCAAAGTCTATTTAATGCTATCAAATGAATCGAGCACCTCTACTGACCAGGCCTGTGAGATCTCCGCCTCAATGCAGATATCCGCTTTTTTCTTTTTTTGCCGATTTTTTATTTCCGCTAAAAAAAATTTTAAAAAAAATCTTCTTTTTTTTTTCCCCACTTTTTTTTTTCTTCTTCACTTTTTAGCCCTGTATGCTTGGCAACAGTAATGTACAACTCAATAATACGAATAAGCCTGGTTACTGGATCAATGGGATGCCCAAACCCGACCAGCGTAAATGCGTGACGCGCGCTCACTTGACGTTCCACGATCATTCTTACATCATGTAGTGTTTCAGCTCTTTTTTTAAGGGGTCCACTCACAGGCCTGACTGACATCACCAATCAACACTAAAACTAGGCATCGGCGCTACTTTAAGAAATATTGGCAAATTTTGGACACAATTGATGACAAAACTATCAATATTTCCCTTGCTAGTGTGATGCAATATCGACACAAAATTATAAAAAATTCCCAAACTAGAGTGAATTCACCCGCTCCACACAGTAGACCCTACCCTACCATCTGAAGCTGTTCACCCTCATCTATTTTTTATCCAAATGTAAAAATGTTTACCATGCTGAGATTTTGGTTGAAAAGTGAAAAGTTGACCATGCCGGCATCATAAATATTTTCAAATTTTGGTTAAAGAAATTGAATGTGGGTAAACCGTTTCAATTGGTAGGGTAGGTTCTACTTTGAGGACCAGAGAAATATTTGCGATTTTTTTTAAAATTTTTGAGTTTTTTTACCCAAATGTGAAAATATTTACCGTGCCGGCATAGTCAATTTTTCAATTTTCGACAACAATTTCAAAGTCAACTTATTGCTAACAAATTATGCAAAAACTTTGACTGATACCACCGATCAACTCTGGATTTCGGGATCGGTGTTACTTTGAGAAATATTGGCAACTTTTTGGCATAATTAAAGGACATAGTATGGACACAAAATGATCATTATTTCCCACGCAAGTGTGAAGCAGTATGTACACAAAGTGATTGATGGTGTTATCCTAAACCTTACTAGATTAGTTTCTACCTACTGTTTTAAATCTTACTTAATACATGTTTCACACTGCCATATCCTGTACTAGATGTCCTGTGACTGTAGGAGATGACCACATCGATGAACAACACCGGGCGCTCTGAAGCACTGGAGAACAAGCAACTGTACAACCTTGCTCTCAAGGGACTGTGCTTACTATCCAAATGGACTTCTCTGGTCACTGAGCTGGTATGTTTGGATTATTTCAGTAGAATTATTGGTGCAGTAAGGACACAAAATTATCAATCTTTTCTTTGTTAGTGCGATGCATTATCGACAAAAAACTGATCAGTATTTCCCAAACTAGAGCAAATTTTACACGGTCCATACAAATAAAATGTCAACATTTTTGACCCAAATAAGAAAAAATGGACCATGCCAGCTTGATGAATTATTTCAATTTTTGACCAAAATTTCATAGTCGGATTGATGCTGTGAAATCAGGCCTGTGAGATCCCCGCTTTTAAAGCGGATATCCGCTTTTTCCTTTTTTGCCGATTTTTAATTTGTTTAAAAAAAAAAAATTCCCCCGTATTTTTTTTTTTCATTTTTTTTTTCACCTTTTGGCCTTTTATATGCTTGGCAACAGTAATGTACAACTACAATAATGTGAAATAAACCTAGTGACTGGATCAATGGGGTGCCCCAATCCGACCAGCGTAAATGCGTGGCGCGCGCGCACTTGACATTCCACGATCATTTTTACATCATGTAGTGTTTCAGCTCTTTTTTTTAAGGGTCCACTCACAGGCCTGTATCAAATGAAGCAGGCGATACCAAGCAACACTCAAACTCGGCACATTGGCATTTTTGGGGCACAATTGATGACATAGTAGGGACACATAAGGCCTAAAAAAAAAAAAGTTTTTATTGCCCTTTTGGCTAAAAAATCGGGAGGGTTCGGTCGGTCGCTTTTTTAAAAAAAATTTTTTTAAAGAATACGTCAGAGGAGGAAAAAACACAGTAGATATGCACACAACTTTATGTTTTCAACCATTTTAATGTTCTCAAAGTAGTATACATTCATATGGTGAATACAAAACAAAAATAAACTTTTAAAAACTTGATGTATGAATAAATAAAATAATAATATAAATATAAAGTTGTTTCTCAACATCAGGCCTGTGAGTGGACCATTAAAAAAAAGCGGAAAAATACATCCATGTAACAATGATGGGAGTGGAGCTCCGCCACGCCGAAACTCTTGATAGAGCCGCTCTAAACACTAACGTTCAATCGGAAAAGAAATTGACGCGTGCGATGAAAACTGCCACGCAAGGAAAAGGTTAAAAAAAAATTTTTAAAAAACCAGACCAAGACGGAAAGAAATCTTACATTATTCTGTAAAATAATAATTTTTGTTCAGCCAGGGTATCCATCACGCACTTGTGTTGCCCCATGGAGGAATGGTTGCACCGACATCTTGATTGATGTTCGAAAACATGACGCGTTCAATACCACGCCGAGCCGTGCTTAAAAGTGCGTGAACATGGATATACATGTACATGTACATGCAATGCCAACGATCACACAGCGCCCTCTATTGGCAAGGAGTTGCAACACAAGTGCGTGATGGATACCCGCCCATTCAGGTTGCGCACTGCATGGCAGCATGGAGCAAGGACATAGATTTACGGACTTCGTGTCGTGTGTGTGCTGTATGATGTATATGTAGCAGGCCGACCGGGAAAATTCGTCACGTCTTTTTATCTCACATTTTAAAAAGGCGGAAATAAAAAATCGGCAAGGTCAATGAGAAAGCGGAGATTTCACAGGCCTGCAACATAAAACAATATAATTTTGCAAAAGAAACATAAAAACATCGAACATACTTCAAACAAAATAAAAAAATCGCCATTTAAAAAAAAAAAAAAAAAACGACCGTGGATTTCAGATTTTTTGGGTCGGTCGGAAAAGGGCAATAAAAACTTCTTTTTTTTTAGGCCTAACGATCAATATTTCCCTCGCTAGTGTGACGCTAGTGTGATACAGAATGATCAATATTTCCCACACTAGAGCACTTTTCCTGGTTCTCACAAATAAAATGTCGTCATTAGACACTACCCTACCTTTTGAAACCGTTCAACCGCATACAATTTGGTTGTCCCGAATTTTAAATAAATTGACAATTCTGGCATGATCACTATTAAAAGCCCTTGTTGTGGGTCTATTAAATTGTCCCAAAACATGTTCTCCCTTAAAAACTTGCAAATGTAATGTTTTTTCAACTCTCAAACTATACCCCCTCTTAAATTTTCCCAAAGCGCGTGTTGTCCAGTCTCCCTAATAAACTTTTCAAGTCTCAAATTATTCCCGAGCGGATGTTTTTCGACCAGCGTAAATGCTTGACACGCGCTCACTTGATGTTCCATGATCATTTTTACATCATGTAGTGTTTCAGCTCTTTTTTTAAGGGTCCACTCACAGCCTGAGCTGTTGTGCGGTCTTTAAAATTACCCAAGGCCATTTGTTAACTGTCTTTCAAAACCATGCCAACCATATGAATTTTAATATGTAATTCATCATGTCATGTATGATTTGATTTGGTCTAGGTTGCCATGCTGGTCGTTTCCTGGACAGGGTGGACTGCTGCCAGCACAGATGATGAAAGCATGCCAACATGGAATGTGAGAGCATTGTTGAAGGTATGCCAACATGAATTTTTGAATCTGATGATATTTCAACTCTCAAATTGTTACACACTGATGTAATGCTTTCTCTTAAATTCTGCAAATCACATCTTGTCCAGTCTCTCAATAGATTACAAATCAATTGATTGTTTAAGCTCAAATTGTTTTCAATGCCAACTCAAAAAGTTTCCAAGCTCAGGTTGTGTTGTTCCCTCAAAAATCTGGCTACCCTCCAAAATTTTGCAGTGTAATGATTTCTCAACTTTAAGATTGTTTTCTAGCTGATGTGCCGTCTAAAATGACCCTGGGACATTTGTTAACTGTCTTTCAAAACCTTGCCAACCCTATGAATTTTAAAATGTAATTCATAAGGGAAGAATGCAAAATTAAACGTGCTCATTAACTTACAATTCAGCGCACACAGGCTGTCTTGTAAAAGAAATATTAATTAGCGAAGATCTTCCAAATAAGCTAGTGCAAAGTACAAAGGAACTATTCAAGAGAGACTTAATCCCCCAGGTGCCCCTCTGGTCATACTCCTTTAATCCCCATACAATTTGCACAATTACTGCTTTGCCCTGTTTGGTGGGGTATCATCCAAAACTGCAAGCTATTGAAGCCGTAGTTCCTTTGAGTAGCCACATTGTCTTAATGAGCCTGGAATGACCTCTCATGAATAATGATTATTCAGGTTTACAAGAATCTACTCATACCTCCAACAGACCTCACATCGGTACCGCTGGAAAAACTGCGGTACTGGTGTAAATACCGCGTGTTAAATTTTGCATTCTTCCCTAATGTCATGTATGATTTGATTTTGTCTAGGTTGCCATGCTGGTCGTTTCCTGGACAGGGTTTGCTGCTGCCTGCACAGATGATGAAAGCATGCCAACATGGAATGTGAGAGCATTGTTGAAGGTATGCCAACATGAATTTTTGAATCTGATGATATTTCAACTCTCAAATTGTTACACACTGATGTAATGCTTTCTCTTAAATTCTGCAAATCACATCTTGTCCAGTCTCTCAATAGATTACAAATCAATTGATTGTTTAAGCTCAAATTGTTTTCAATGCCAACTCAAAAAGTTTCCAAGCTCAGGTTGTGTTGTTCCCTCAAAAATCTGGCTACCCTCCAAAATTTTGCAGTGTAATGATTTCTCAACTTTAAGATTGTTTTCTAGCTGATGTGCCGTCTAAAATGACCCTGGGACATTTGTTAACTGTCTTTCAAAACCTTGCCAACCCTATGAATTTTAAAATGTAATTCATAAGGGAAGAATGCAAAATTAAACGTGCTCATTAACTTACAATTCAGCGCACACAGGCTGTCTTGTAAAAGAAATATTAATTAGCGAAGATCTTCCAAATAAGCTAGTGCAAAGTACAAAGGAACTATTCAAGAGAGACTTAATCCCCCAGGTGCCCCTCTGGTCATACTCCTTTAATCCCCATACAATTTGCACAATTACTGCTTTGCCCTGTTTGGTGGGGTATCATCCAAAAACTGCAAGCTATTGAAGCCGTAGTTCCTTTGAGTAGCCACATTGTCTTAATGAGCCTGGAATGACCTCTCATGAATAATGATTATTCAGGTTTACAAGAATCTACTCATACCTCCAACAGACCTCACATCGGTACCGCTGGAAAAACTGCGGTACTGGTGTAAATACCGCGTGTTAAATTTTGCATTCTTCCCTAATGTCATGTATGATTTGATTTTGTCTAGGTTGCCATGCTGGTCGTTTCCTGGACAGGGTTTGCTGCTGCCTGCACAGATGATGAAAGCATGCCAACATGGAATGTGAGAGCATTGTTGAAGGTATGCCAACATGAATTTTTGAATCTGATGATATTTCAACTCTCAAATTGTTACACACTGATGTAATGCTTTCTCTTAAATTCTGCAAATCACATCTTGTCCAGTCTCTCAATAGTTTACAATTCAATTGATTGTTCAAGCTCAAATTCTTCCCAATGCCAACTCAAAAATGTTCAAATGATGTTATGTTTTTTGCAAAGCACACCTTGTCGAGTCCCTCAACAGTTTACAAAGTTTGAAGTGGATTGGCCCAATTTATGGCGCTAATCCTTGTGGTGCTCAATAATGGTGTCTCCATTTTTATGTTCATAATCCGCCTCTGTTATTGTGAACATACAGATACTGCAGTGTTCTGGCTTGGGAATCAGAACTCACTGTAATAATTTACCCAGTCAATATCCCTTGTGGACTTCCTAATAGTTTGTTATAGTGTGAGGTTTGTGATTTAGATGACTTTGTACATCTTATAGGTTTTCAGTTGTCAGCTATTGAAAAACAATCGACTTCCCAGTACAATCCATGAATACTGTTGTTAGCTGGAAGAACACTTTCAGTTGACTTTTTGCCAAAAAGAGATGTTCTATACAAAATGCAACCACTCAAACAAGAAACTGTTTCAAAAGCTACTGAGTTAGGAAAACAAGTTAAATTAAATTACAGACAATTGAGATAGTGTTAAAAGATAATAGTTGAGGTGTTTGAGTCTATGTCTATTCTCCTTTTAAGTCTTGCATGGCATAAAACTACAATCTGTTTACTGACAACAATATGATTCAAAGATTAGGCCACATAAAAATATATAAAAAATTGTTGATCATCGTCCCCACCCTACCCTACGAAACACCCCCCCCCTCCTGATTCAATTTTTTTTTTTTTTTTTTTTTTTTCATAACAAACGGTATTTTCAATGATTTTTTTCCAGCAGATTAAAGTAGTTTGGGAAACATCAGCTCTAAAGTGATTTTATCCTGGAGTCGATTCCATTTTAGAAATGTTTATGTTTTGCTTAATTTGTGTTTTTCCATATGTTTTTATTTAATTTGTCAATAAGACACATTTGATCTCACAATTTTGCATGGTATCCCAAAGTTTTTTGGATTCAGCACCCAAAAATTAGGTTAGTTGAATGTGTTACCAACTTTTACTCAAAAATGCCGCTTACCCCCTTAATTAGAGCCCTTTTTACAAATCTGACCTAGTCTAACAGTAATAATTTTGCAACTCTCAAAATGTTTCTCAATTGATGTCGTGCCATCTCTCAATTTTTCAAGGTTGCAGAGAAGGTGAGCTCATCCCTCCAACCCCCAGCAAACCAATCCAACGCCTGCTTATTTGATGGCTCTCTCTGGATCAGTGATCACCCAGCCTCGTGGCATCTAGCTCTCAGCACCCACTGCTGATGACTCTTCAAGGAACATCATACACGGTTGCAGAACTTATAACATGTAGGCTCTCTTCATTACTGGAATGGGTATGTAAAATGTTTCATCAAATAGCATTGACTTATTACCTCCTAGGACACAGTGTGGCAATCAAATGACTCAAAATGTTGCCAAGCTGTTGTGCAATCTCTGGACATTTCCTCAGGCAGTCAGGATGAAGGATACGAAGTGTTGGCATCGTGAATTTCTTTAAATCTTTTACAGAAATTTCAAAGTTGATTTGATGCTATCAAATGAAGCCGTCACCTCTACTTACGCTACTCCTTGAACTATGAGGTTCGTTTCGCTATCGTCTCCATGGACCTCATGTACAAAATCTTGAAATTGTTTGTCCTTCAGGTTTATGCATCTACCAGGAGTTCTCTTTTGAAACTGGATCTTGCCAAAAATAGGCTCTATGTGTAGTGCAATCTCTTAAATTTTCCCCAACATGTTCTTCAGTCCCTCAAAGCTTGCCATCCTAATGATTTTTCATTGTACAAACTGTTCACAAGCCAATGTTGTGACATGTGTAAAATGTTCCCAAAGCATGTCCAACATTGGTAAGATTGAAAATATAAATGATCACAGATTTGCACATAACTGACATGGTATAGAGATGGTCATGGTAGAAAACCTGCCTTGAAATAGTTTTGCTTGAAATGCTATTGTTTTTAGGAAATGATTAAAACAATTAGCTTTTACCTCGCCTGTCCAAAACCCGATAGTTGAAAACAGTGAAAACATATAATGGGGGTTTTCACTGTTTTCTCATGACTTTGAAGATCGATTGAGCTTAAAATTTCACAGGTTTGTTATTTCATGTATATCTTGGACCACATAAAGTGCGGATAGTGGTCTTTAAAAATTTCCAATGTTATACATGTGCTTTAAAAACTTGCAAATCTAATGATTTTTCAACTCTCAAACTATACCCCCTCTTAACAATTTCAAAAGAAAATGTTGTCCAGTCTAAAAAAAAACTTGTCATCAAAACAATTTTTAAACTCTCAATTTATTTCAGAGCCAATGTTATGCTGTATTTGGTTTTACTTCAGGTTCATGTTGTGTTGTCTAGATATTTCAAATGTTGTTTACGATCTGATGTTGTACTGTTGTCTTAAATTTTCCCCAAGCATGATGAAACTTGATGAAATGTTCACTTACAGTGTATCTTATTTTTTTTTGCAGATTATTCTCTGATTGAAGTGCAGTATCCATCATAGATGAGCTTAAAGCTTCTATCAAGTTCACCTTGGATTGTTAATGTTTGGGATGGCTTTGCATCACTTTAGCCTTGTTTGAGGTATGTTTAAATAGTCAATTCTTGTTAGTGATGATAATGCACTATTCAAATCGTTTCCAAACCAATTTTGTTTCCATCTCTCACCACCAATCCTGGTATATGTTGTACCCCTTAAGTCATTTCCAAGACAATTTTTCGTCATTTCTCAAATTCAATTTAAGGTTTCGTTGTACTTTTCAAATCATTTTGAAACCAATTTCATGCCATCTCTGGAAACCATTCCACACGAATGTTGTACTGCTAAAATCATTTCCAACTCCTGGCCGCAGAGGCGATTTAGACAAATCGTAAATCATCAAGCACTCTCACTCCACAGATCACATATCCAATGGCATCACCAGCATCGAAAACTGGCAACCTCTTCACGTCAGAGAAATTCTGAAAAAAGGCACAGGACTACAAGACATCGGCTTGTTCATCAGTGACATCTGACGACCCACCCTGCTCAAGATCAAGCTGAACCCCAGTCCCCCCAGACCTAGGGTCTTCTATACCCGAAGTCATTTTAATTAGGATCCTAGTCTCTTCACCACCCCCACCCTTCAAGACACAACAAGACACTAGTCCCCCCCTGACCTAAGGTCTTCTATACCTGAAGTCAATATAATTAGGACCCTAGTCTCTTCATTACCAGTCCTCCCCAGACTTAGGGTCTTCTATACCCAAAGTCAATTTAATAAGGACTCCAGTCTCTTCACCATGCCCTTCCTGCTTCAGCACCTACCCAGACTGACACACCTAAGTGAACGGCCACTTCACTCCACCTCTCATGGGATCCACTCCATGTTCCACACCACCGGTTTCCCGCCCTCACATCCCAGCGCATCCAGCATCTTCGGCTCACCGCACTCTCCCATATAAGCCACAGGCCCAGTTAGAATCCAGAGTATGCTGGCCAAAACGTTGAGTCCACCGGTTCTTCTCAGAACCAAAAATCACTCAAAAGAGATCCAACTACAAGGTGTTGCTGCAAATTTCTTAATTTTTTGTTACAACTCAATTGTGTGTCATTTCTAAAAGCCAATGCAACTTTATGTTGCACTGTTTACAAGGCAATCTCTCTCCATCTTTCGAAACAATTCCAAGGTTATTTTTACTTTACAAATAGTTTCCAAATTAATTTTGTGCTATCTCTCAAAACCATTGTAAGTTGATGTACTGCTAAAATCATTTTAACTGACAAGTTTTTCTCAAAATTTTGTGATGCTGTTCACTTGAGTATCAAATATCTGGTACACGAAAAGGCAACAGTTCTGGCAAAAGAATGATTAAACAACACACGATAACTTTTAAGCTGTAAACAGTTAAAACTGGTTAAAACTAGTTAAAAATACCAATAATCACAACACTTCAATCATGCTGTCTAGTGCAACCCTTAGTTGAACTTAAAAACTGTTAACATTTAAAAGAAATTGATCTCTGACAGTTTCAGGGAGAGAATCTATGCGAAAGAATCTATGAAATAAGGAATGCTTAAAGGCACCAGTTCTGGCAAATGGATGATTACAAAATAGATTTTCATTTCTCTGGCTCTTAATACACAGGCAGTTAAAAGCTGGTATGTCATAAAAACTGTACAGACACAAACAAAAGTAAGAGAAAGGAACCACAGTATTCAATGGAGTGAAGGAGTGCCAAGTTGAAGTAAGCTTTAAGTGTAGGCAATATTACGTACGTTAAAAAAATCCTTCTAAATTTGTTCTGAATTTGTTCAATTGAACGGATGAACCTTTTTTGATATGGCTGCCAGACAAGGGTGCCATATTCAATAATGGGTAGGCATAAACCTTTATACAAATGTAAAAAATAACCTTTTTGCAAGTAGACAGTGATTGTGAACCCCCAGCAATTCTAACATTTGATGAAATGTTTAATGCAGTGTATCTTATTTTGTTTGCAGATTATTCACTGATTGAAGTGCAGTATCAGCTTCTGTTGATTAAGGAGGATGTTGTACTGCTAAAACCATCAAGCACTCTCACTCCACAGACCCCGTCATCCAATGGCAGGATGCATCGCTCATCAGGAGCATCAAACATTGGCATCCCGTCACATCACAGAGGCCATAGAAATCCTTAGACATGACACATTACCACAAGACATCAGCTTGTTCATCAGTGACGGCTGACGAGCCATATTGCTCAAGAACCCAAGCAAGACCAAGCAAGACACCAGTCTCCCCTTACTAAGACCTAGGGTCTTCTATACCCGAAGTCGATTCAATTAGGACCCTAGTCTCTTCACCACCCCCACCCTTCCTTATTTCTGGCAACCCATCCTGCTCAAGTACTCGAGCAAGACAAAACAAGACACTAGTCCCCCGCCTGACCCGAGGTCTTCTTTACCTGAAGTCAATTTTATTAGGACCCTAGTCTCTTTATCACCACACCTGCCCCCCCCCACCCTGACTTAGAGACTTATAGGCCTGTACCCAAAAAACAAAACTAAGACCCCAGTTTCTTCACCATGCCCTTTCCTGCTCCAGCACCAAGCCAGACCGACGCACTGCCACTTCATCCCACCCCTCATGTTCCTCACCACCGGTTTACTGCCCTCACAGCCCAAAGCGTCCAGAATCTTCAGTTCACCGCACTCTCCCATATAAACAGACCCAGTTGGAATCCAGCATTTTTCTGACGCGACAGAGTATACTGTCCAAAACGTTGAGTCTACCATCGGTTCTTCTCAGAACCAAAAATCACTCAAAAGAGTTGTAACTACAAGGTGTTGCTGCAAATTGATTATGTTATTTTTACAACTCAATTTTGTGTCATTTATCGATGTTGTTCCAACTGTAAATATTTTTCCAGGCTCATGTTGGCCCGTCCTGCAAACCTTTTTTCCAACCTGATAAATTTTCAAGGGTCCTATTTTTACCCAGCTGATGTGAAGTTAAAATTTCCCAAAGCTCATGTTGTCCAGTCCCTTCAAATTTACAAAGCCAAATTAATCCCAAGCCAATGTTATGTCATCTGTAAAAGCTTCCAAGCTCATGTGTTGTTCCTCAAAAACTTTTCTTGCCTACAAAGCTTGGCAACGTAATAGTTGCTGAACTCTAAATTTTCTCTAGGCTTCAATGTCCAGTCCCTTCAGAACCTTCCTAATCTAATCATTTTTCAATCCTCATATCGTTCCCAAGCAAATCTTGTGCCATTTCTTAAGTTTTCTCAATGTGAAAGTTGTTCAGTACCTCAAAATTTCCCAACAAAGAGTTTTTAATTCATCAAATTTTCTTTGAAACCAGCGGTTTGCAGTCTCTCAATTGACATATTTGTTGACTGTCTTTTACATACTTTCCACTCTTATGATTTTTAATATATGATTAATAATGTCATGTTTGGCTGGATTTTGTCTAGGTTGCCATGCTGGTTGTTATTTGGACAGGGTGGGCTGCTGCCAGCACAGATGATGAAATCATGCAAACATGGAACGTGAGAACATCGATGAAGGTACACCAACCTGGAATGTAGTGGTATCAATTAAGGTATTTGCAGAACTTTTGAACCTGATGATTTTGCAACTTGTAAATCATTACCAAGCAGATATTGTTCCATCTCTTAAATTTTCCCTATGCACCTGTGGTCCAGTCACTAAAAAACACATGCCAACCTCATTTGGTAACACTCAAATTGTTTCCAAGGCAATTTTGTACCATCTCTTCAGATTTTCCAAAGCATGTCATTTGGAGTCCCTCAAAAACGTGCCAACCTAATTGCTTTTTTACTTTGTGCCTTGAGTGTAAGTTGTAAGGAAAATGTTGTAAGGAATGCAGCCCTGTTGTCCGATTCCTCTGACTTTCCACGCGTAATGATCTTATTTTTAGCTGTCATATCTTTGCCAGCTAGTGTTGTGCCGTCTGTTAAAATTTCCCGAAACGACATGTTGTCCAGTTCATGAACAATTTACAAACTACGGATTTTTCAAACTGAAAATGATACAAAGCCTATGCTTGTTTTGAAATTTTCCAAGCTCATGTTATGTTCCACAAAAACTTGCCTACCCTGCAAAGCTTGGAAGCGTCATGTTTTCTGAACTTTCAGACCAGTCTTAAGTTGTTGTTGTGCTGCCTTTAACATTCCAAACCTTGCCAATCTTAGGTTTTTTAATGTGATTGATAATGTCATGTATGACTTGACTTTGTCTAGGTTGCCATGATGGTTGTTTCTTGGACAGGTTTGGCAGCTGCCAGCACAGATGATGAAAGCATGCCAACATTGAACGTGAGAACATCGATGAAGGTATTGCAACATTGATTGCGGTGACATCTATGAAGGTATTTGCAGAACATTCTGAACTTTCTGAACTTTCTGAACCTGATGATTTGTCAACTCTGAAATTGCTACCAAGCTGATGTTGTGCTGTCTCTTAAATGTTCCCAGAGTGCACGATGTTCAGTCCTCAACACTTCCTTTGTGAAATTGTTATCAAGAGGATGTTGTGCCGTCTTTTGAAATTTCTCAAAGGAAATGTTGCTCACTTCCTCAAAAACTTGCAACCCAACTAATTTTTCAACTCTCAAATTGTTCCCAAGTTGATATTGTGCCATCTCTTAAACTTTCTCCAGATGGGAAGTTTTAAGAACTGGGCAACAGTTTTGAAGGACTGGACTGGACAACAGTCCAGTCCCTCAAAACTATCCAAATGTAATGATTACAAATAATTTTGCAACACTGAAATTATTGACCCAATAATAAGCCATTTCTTGAATTTTTAGAAAGCACAACAGTTCCTTGAAAACATGGTAAATTCATTTCCGAGGCAATTTTGTGCCATCTCTCGACACTTTTCCAAGTTTGTGCTGTAAAGCTTAAATTGTGTCCAAGTAAATTGTGTTATCTCTTGAAGCAATCAAACTTGATGTTGTACTTCTGAAATCATTAACAAACTATTTTTGTGCCATCTCTTGAAACCATTCCTAGTTCATGTACCATTTCCAAAGCAACTTTGTACTGCCTATCAAAACCATTCCAAGTTGATGTTGTAATGCTAAAATCATAATCAAAGCATTTTTATGCAATCTCTGATACAAGTCTCAAGGTAATGTTGTACTGTTGTTTAAAACTGTTAACAAATTTACAAGCTAAACACTTGTCAACTCCAAAAGCCTCAATAAGATTATGTTGTACTGTTATTCAGAATGTTCCAAACCATAACTGCGTTGTATCTCAAAAATGTCAAATATTGTGATGTGTATCTATTAAAACTGTCTGTAAACAGTTTACAAAGATTGTAAGCTTTCCCTTGAAAAATTTGCAAACAAAAAATGTGCTGTCTCCGAAAACAGTTCCAAGCTAAAACATGTGTTTTACTTACCCTGAATGTGTGTGCAAAGCAATATTGTGCGGACAGTTTTGGTTAAGTTAAATTGTGCAAAATCTCCATGCTGTGGTATAGTGGAGAGTATTTAAAGCTGTATAGCTGTTTCTAAATGAGAGATTTAAAGATGTGACCTTTTTGAAATAATGCCTCACTTGACGACGTTTGATGAAATGTTTAATGGAGTGTATTTTATTTGTTGGCAGACTATTCACTGATTGAAGAGCAGTATCTATCATAGAAAAGATCCTACTTGTTCAGCAGAAACTTCTATGAAGTTCAACTTCGATTGTTATTGTTTGAGATGTCCGCATCACTCCCACCTTGTCTGAGGTATGTTAAAATAGTCAATTTGACGACATTATATATACCCGAAAACGAAACTAGGACCCCAGTCTCTTCACCATGCCCTTCCTGCTCCAGCACCAAGCCAGACCGACACACAGCCACTTCACTCCACCCCTCATGGGGGATCAACTCCATGTTCCACACCACCAGTTTACCCCCCTCACAGCCCAGTGCATCCTGCATCTTCGGCTCACCGCACTCTCCCATATAAGCAACAGGCCCAGTTGGAATCCAGCAATCTTCTGACGCGACAGAGTATACTGTCTAAAAAGTTTAGTCTACCATCGGTTATTGTCAGAACCAAAAATCACTCAAAAGAGTTGTAACTACAAGGTGTTGCTGCAAATTTATTTGTTATTTTTGCAACTCAATTTTGTTTCATTTATCGATGTTGTTCCATCTGTAAATATTTTTCCAGGCTCATGTTGGCCCGTCCTGCAAACATTTTCCAACCTAATGATTTTTCAAGCGTGCTATTTTTACACAGCTGATGTGAAGTTAAAATTTCCTAAAGCGCATGTTGTCCAGTCCCTTAACATTTACAATCCCAAATTAATCCCAAGCCAATGTTATGTCATCTCTAAAAGCTTCCAAGCTCATGTGTTGTTCCTCAAAAACTTGTCTACCCTACAAAGCTTGGCTATGTAATGATTGCTGAACTTTAAATTTTCTCTAGGCTTCAATGTCCAGTCCCTTTAGAACCTTCCTAACCTAATCATTTTCAATCCTCATATTGTTCCCAAGCAAATGTTGTGCCATTTCTTAAGTTTTCTCACTGTGAAAGTTGTTCAGTACCTCAAAATTTCCCAACCTAAAGAGTTTTCAATTCATAAAGTTTTCTTTGAAACCAGCGTTGTGCAGTCTCTCAATTGACCCATTCGTTGACTGTCTTTCAAAAACTTTCCACTCTTATGATTTTTAATATATGATTAATAATGTCATGTGTGACTGGATTTTGTCTAGGTTGCCATGCTGGTTGTTTCTTGGACAGGGTGGACTGCTGCCAGCACAGATGATGAAATCATGCAAACATGGAACGTGAGAACATCGATGAAGGTACACCAACATGGAATGTAGTGGTATCAATTAAGGTATTTGCAGAACTTTTGAACCTGATGATTTTGCAACTTGTAAATCATTACCAAGCAGATATTGTTCCATCTCTTAAATTTTCCCTATGCACCTGTGGTCCAGTCACTAAAAAACACATGCCAACCTCATTTGGTAACACTCAAATTGTTTCCAAGGCAATTTTGTACCATCTCTTCAGATTTTCCAAAGCATGTCATTTGGAGTCCCTCAAAAACGTGCCAACCTAATTACTTTTTTACTTTGTGCCTTGAGTGTAAGTTGTAAGGAAAATGTTGTAAGGAATGCAGCCCTGTTGTCCGATTCCTCTGACTTTTCACGCGTAATGATCTCATTTTTAGCCGTCATATTTTTGCCAGCTAGTGTTGTGCCGTCTGTTAAAATTTCCCGAAACGACATGTTGTCCAGTTCATGACCAATTTACAAACTATGGATTTTTCAAACTGAAAATGATACAAAGCCTATGCTTGTTTTGAAATTTTCCAAGCTCATGTTATGTTCCACAAAAACTTGCCTACCCTGCAAAGCATGGCAGCGTCATGTTTTCTGAACTTTCAGACCAGTCTTAAGTTGTTGTTGTGCTGCCATTAAATTTCCAAACCTTGCCAATCTTAGGTTTTTTAATGTGATTGATAATGTCATGTATGACTTGACTTTGTCTAGGTTGCCATGATGGTTGTTTCTTGGACAGGTTTGGCAGCTGCCAGCACAGATGATGAAAGCATGCCAA
The DNA here is from genome assembly GCA_021014325.1 of Plazaster borealis. Classification (NCBI taxonomy): domain Eukaryota; kingdom Metazoa; phylum Echinodermata; class Asteroidea; order Forcipulatida; family Labidiasteridae; genus Plazaster; species Plazaster borealis. The sequence continues at coordinate 16,524 of JAJGQC010000336.1, forward strand.
CATTGAACGTGAGAACATCAATGAAGGTATTCCAACATTGATTGCGTTGACATCTATGAAGGTATTTGCAGAACATTCTGAACTTTCTGAACTTTCTGAACCTAATGATTTGTCAACTCTAAAATTGCTACCAAGCTGATGTTGTGCTGTCTCTTAAATGTTCCCAGAGTGCACGATGTTCAGTCCTCAACACTTCCTTTGTGAAATTGTTATCAAGAGGATGTTGTGCCGTCTTTTGAAATTTCTCAAAGGAAATGTTGCTCACTTCCTCAAAAATTTGCAACCCAACTAATTTTTCAACTCTCAAATTGTTCCCAAGTTGATATTGTGCCATCTCTTAAACTTTCTCCAGATGGGAAGTTTTAAGAACTGGGCAACAGTTTTGAAGGACTGGACTGGACAACAGTCCAGTCCCTCAAAACTTCCCAAATGTAATGATTACAAATGATTTTGCCACACTAAAATTATTGAGCCAATAATAAGCCATCTCTTGAATTTTTAGAAAGCAGAACAGTTCCTTGAAAACATGGTTAATTCATTTCTGAGGCAATTTTGTGCCATCTCTCGACACTTTTCCAAGTTTATGCTGTAAAGCTTAAATTGTGTCCAAGTAAATTGTGTTATCTCTTGAAGCAATCAAACTTGATGTTGTACTTCTGAAATCATTAACAAACTATTTTTGTGCCATCTCTTGAAACCATTCGTAGTTCATGTACCATTTCCAAAGCAACTTTGTACTGCCTCTCAAAACCATTCCAAGTTGATGTTGTAATGCTAAAATCGTAACCAAAGCAATTTTATGCAATCTCTAATACAAGTCTGAAGGTCATGTTGTACTGTTGTTTAAAACTGTTAACACATTTACAAGCTAAACACTTGTCAACTCCAAAAGCCTCAATAAGATTATGTTGTACTGTTATTCAGAATGTTCCAAACCATAACTGCGTTGTATCTCAAAAATGTCAAATATTGTGATGTGTATCTATTCAAACTGTCTGTAAACAGTTTACCAAGATTGTAAGCTTTCCCTTCAAAATTTGCAAACAAAAAATGTGCCGTCTCCGAAAACAGTTCCAAGCTGAAACATGTGTCTTACTTACCCTGAATGTGTGTGCAAAGCAATATTGTGCCGACAGATTTGGTTAAGTTAAATTGTGCAAAATCTCCATGCTGTGGTATAGTGGAGAGTAATTAAAGCTGTATAGCTGTTTCTAAATGAGAGATTTAAGGATGTGACCTTTTTGAAATAATGTCTCACTTGACGACATTTGATGAAATGTTTAATGGAGTGTATTTTATTTCGTTTGCAGATTATTCACTGATTGAAGAGCAGTATCCATCATAGAAAAGATCCTCCTTGTTCAGCAGAAACTTCTATGAAGTTCAACTTGGATTGCTATTGTTTGAGATGTCCGCATCACTCCCACCTTGTCTGAGGTATGTTAAAATAGTCAATTTGACGACATTATATATACCCGAAAACAAAACTAGGACCCCAGTCTCTTTACCATGCCCTTCCTGCTCCAGCACCAAGCCAGACCGACACACAGCCACTTCACTCCACCCTTCATGGGGATCAACTCCATGTTCCACACCACCGGTTTACCATGGCCTCTCAGCCCAGTGCATCCTGCATCTTCTGCTCACCCACCACACTCTCCCATATAAGCAACAGACCCAGTTGGAATCAGGCAGTCTTCTGATGCGACAGGCTCATGTTGTCCCGTCCTGCAAACATTTTCCAAACTAATGATTTTTTCAAGTGTCCTATTTTTACCCAGTTTATGTGAAGTTAAAGTTTCCCAAAGCACATTTTGTCCAGTCCCTTAAAATTTACAAACCCAAATTCATCCCAAACCAATGTTATGTCATCTCTAAAAGCTTCCAAGCTCATATGTTGTTCCTCAAAACTTGTCTACCCACAAAGCTTGGCAATTTAATGATTGCTGAACTCTAAATTTTCTCTAGTCTTCAATGTCCAGTCCCTTCAGAACCTTCTTAACCTCAATCCTCATATTGTTCCCAAGCAAATGTTGTGCCATTTCTTAATGTTTCTCACTGTGAAAGTTGTTCAGTACCTCAAAATTGCCCAACCTAAAGAGTTTTCATTTCATAAAATTTTCTTTTGAAACCAGCGTTGTGCAGTCTCTCACAAACTTTCCACTCTTATGATTTTAAATATATGATTACTAATGTCGTGTGACTTGATTTTGTCTAGGTTGCCATGCTGGTTGTTTCTTGGACAGGGTGGGCTGCTGCCAGCACAGATGATGAAATCATGCAAACATGGAATGTAAGAACATCGAGGAAGGTACACCATCGTGGACTGTAGTGATATCAATAAAGGTATTTGCAGAACTAAGATTATGTTGTACTGTTATTCAGAATGACATCTGACAACGCATCCTTCCTCAAGAACCCATGCAAGACCAAGAACGACACCAGTCTCCCCTCCCTCAGACCTAGGGTCTTCTATACCCAAAGTCAAGTCAATCAGGACCCTAGTCTCTTCACCACTTCAACCGTTCCTGATTTCTGGCGACCCATCCTGCTGAAGTACCTGGGCAAGACACATGTCAATACTCCCCCAGACCTAAGGTCTTCTATACCTGAAGTCAAATGCATTTTTTGACTTGCAAAATGCAAAACTTACTTTGAACGTACTTGTGTCGGGACTGCAGTCGAAGTGCATTTTCCGAAGATGACAAATGCATTTTCGACTTTGAAAACGCACTTCGAACGCATTTCCTACTCAAGTACGTTCAAAAAGCACTGAAACCAGCGTTGTGCAGTCTCTCAATTGACCCATTTGTCGACTGTCTTTCACAAACTTTCCACTCTTATGATTTTAAATATATGATTACTAATGTCATGTGTGACTTGATTTTGTCTAGGTTGCCATGCTGGTTGTTTCTTGGACAGGGTGGGCTGCTGCCAGCACAGATGATGAAATCATGCAAGCATGGAATGTGAGAACATCGAGGAAGGTACACCATCGTGGACTAGTGGTATCAATAAAGGTATTTGCAGAACTAATATTATGTTGTACTGTTATTCAGAATGACATCTGACAACGCATCCTGCCTCAAGAACCCATGCAAGACCAAGAACGACACCAGTCTCCCCTCCCTCAGACCTAGGGTCTTCTATACCCAAAGTCAAGCCAATCAGGACCCCCTCCCTCAGACCTAGGGTCTTCTATACCCAAAGTCAAGTCAATCAGGACTCTAGTCTCTTCACCACTTCAACCGTTCCTGATTTCTGGCGACCCATCCTGCTGAAGTACCTGAGTGTCTACAAGTCACTACTCCCCCAGACCTAAGGTCTTCTATACCTGAAGTCAAATGCATTTTTCGACTTGCAAAATGCAAAACGCACTTTGAATGCACTTGTGTCGGGACTGCAGTCGAAGTGCATTTTCCAAAAATGAAAACTGCATTTTTGACTTTGAAAACACACTTCGAACGCACTTCCCACTCAAGTATATTCAAAGTGCATTTTTCAAAGTCGAAAAATACCTTTTTCGACTTTGAAAAATGCACTTTAAACGCACTTCCCACTCAAGTGCATTTTTCAAAGTCGAAAAAGGCATTTTTCGACTTTGAAAAAACGCACTTCGAACGCACTTCCCACTCAAAGTCGAAAAATGCCTTTTCGACTTTGAAAAATGCACTTTGAACGCACTTCCCACTCAGGTGCGTTCAAAGTGCGTTTTTCAAAGTCGAAAAAGGCATTTTTCGACTTTGAAAAAACGCACTTCGAACGCACTTCCCACTCAGGTGCGTTCGAAGAGCGTTTCAAAGTCCAACAAGGCATTTTTGGACTTTGAAAAAACGCACTTCGAACGCACTTCCCACTCAGGTGCATTCAAAGTGCGTTTTTTAAGTCGAAAAATGCCTTTTTCGACGTTGAAAAACGCACTTCGAAAGCACTTCCCACTCAGGTGCACTCAAAGTGCGTTTTTCAAAGTCGAAAAAGGCATTTTTCGACTTTGAAAAATGCACTTCGAACGCACTTCCCACTCAGGTGCGTTCGAAGTGCGTTTTTTAAGTCGAAAAATGCCTTTTTCGACGTTGAAAAACGCACTTCGAATGCACTTCGCACTCAGGTGCGTTCAAAGTGCGTTTTTCAAAGTCGAAAAAGGCATTTTTCGACTTTGAAAAAACGCACTTCGAACGCACTTCCCACTCAGGTGCGTTCAAAGTGCGTTTTTCAAAGTCCAAAAAGGCATTTTTCGACTTTGAAAAACGCACTTCGAACGCACTTCCCACTCAGGTGTGTTCGAAGTGCGTTTTTCAAAGTCCAAAAAGGCATTTTTGGACTTTGAAAAACGCACTTCGAACGCACTTCCCACTCAGGTGCGTTCAAAGTGCATTTTTTAAGTCGAAAAAGGCATTTTTTGACTGAAAAACGCACTTCAAACGCACTTCCCACTCAGGTGCATTCAAAGTGCGTTTTTTAAGTCGAAAAATGCCTTTTTCGACGTTGAAAACGCACTTGACGCACCTGAGTGGGAAGTGCGTTCAAAGTGCGTTTTTAAAAGTCGAAAAGGCCTTTTCGACTTTGAAAACGCACTTCAACGCACTTCCCACTCAGGTGCGTTCGAAGTGCGTTTTTTAAGTCGAAAAATGCCTTTTTCGACAGTGAAAAACGCACTTCGAACGCACTTCCCACTCAGGCGCGTTCAAAGTGCGTTTTTCAAAGTCAAAAAATGCCTTTTTCGACTTTGAAAAACGCACTTCGAACGCACCTGATTTGGAAGTGCGTTCGAAGTGCATTTTTCAAAGTCGAAAAAGCCAATTTTCGACTTTGAAAACGCACTTTGAACGCACCAGTGGGAAGTGCGTTCAGTGCGTTTTCAAAGTCGAAAAAGGCATTTTTCGACTTTAAAACGCGCCGACGCACTTCCCAATCAGGTGCGTTCGGTGCGTTTTCAAAGTCGAAAAATGCCTTTTGACTTTGAAAACGCACATGAGTGGGAAGTGCGTTCAAAGTGTTTTTCAAAGTAGAAAAAGGCCTTTTTCGACTTTAAAAAACGCACTTTGAACGCACTTCCCACTCAGGTGCGTTTGAAGTGCGTTTTTCAACGTCAAAAAAGGCATTTTTCGACTTTGAAAAACGCACTTTGAACGCACCTGAGTGGGAAGTGCGTTCGAAGTGCGTTTTTCAACGTCGAAAAAGGCATTTTTCGACTTAAAAACGCACTTCGAACGCACCTGAGTGGGAAGTGCGTTCGAAGTGCGTTTTCAAAGTCGAAAATGTCTTTTCGACTTTGAAAAACACACTTTCAACGCACCTGAGTGGGAAGTGCGTTCAAAGTGCGTTTTTCAAAGTCGAAAAGGCATTTTTCGACTTTGAGTGGGAAGTGCGTTCGAAGTGCGTTTTTTCAAAGTCGAAAAATGCCTTTTTCGACTTTGAAAAACGCACTTTGAACGCACCGGAGTGGGAAGTGCGTTCAAAGTGCGTTTTTCAAAGTCGAAAAGGCATTTTTCGACTTTGAGTGGGAAGTGCGTTCGAAGTGCGTTTTTTCAAAGTCGTTGAAAAACGCACTTTGAACGCACCTGAGTGGGAAGTGCATTCAAAGTGCGTTTTTCAAAGTCGAAAATGCATTTTTCGACTTTGAAAAATGCACTTGAGTGGGAAGTGCGTTTAAAGTGCATTTTTCAAAGTCGAAAAAGGTATTTTTCGACTTTGAAAAATGCACTTTGAATATACTTGAGTGGGAAGTGCGTTCGAAGTGTGTTTTCAAAGTCAAAAATGCATTTTTCATTTTTGGAAAATGCACTTCGACTGCAGTCCCGACACAAGTGCATTCAAAGTGCGTTTTGCATTTTGCAAGTCGAAAAATGCATTTGACTTCAGGTATAGAAGACCTTAGGTCTGGGGGAGTAGTGACTTGTAGACACTCAGGTACTTCAGCAGGATGGGTCGCCAGAAATCAGGAACGGTTGAAGTGGTGAAGAGACTAGAGTCCTGATTGACTTGACTTTGGGTATAGAAGACCCTAGGTCTGAGGGAGGGGGTCCTGATTGGCTTGACTTTGGGTATAGAAGACCCTAGGTCTGAGGGAGGGGAGACTGGTGTCGTTCTTGGTCTTGCATGGGTTCTTGAGGCAGGATGCGTTGTCAGATGTCATTCTGAATAACAGTACAACATAATATTAGTTCTGCAAATACCTTTATTGATATCACTAGTCCACGATGGTGTACCTTCCTCGATGTTCTCACATTCCATGCTTGCATGATTTCATCATCTGTGCTGGCAGCAGCCCACCCTGTCCAAGAAACAACCAGCATGGCAACCTAGACAAAATCAAGTCACACATGACATTAGTAATCATATATTTAAAATCATAAGAGTGGAAAGTTTGTGAAAGACAGTCGACAAATGGGTCAATTGAGAGACTGCACAACGCTGGTTTCAGTGCTTTTTGAACGTTCTTGAGTGGGAAGTGCGTTCGAAGTGCGTTTTCAAAGTCGCAAATGCATTTGTCATCTTCGGAAAATGCACTTCGACTGCAGTCCCGACACAAGTGCATTCAAAGTGCGTTTTGCATTTTGCAAGTCGAAAAATGCATTTGACTTCAGGTATAGAAGACCTTAGGTCTGGGGGAGTAGTGACAGGTACTTCAGCAGGATGGGTCGCCAGAAATCAGGAAGGGTTGAGGTGGTGAAGAGGCTAGGGTCCTGATTGACTTGACTTTGGGTATAGAAGACCCTAGGTCTGAGGGAGGAGACTGGTGTCGTTCTTGGTCTTGCATGGGTTCTTGAGGCAGGATGCGTTGTCAGATGTCATTCTGAATAACAGTACAACATAATCTTAGTTCTGCAAATACCTTTATTGATATCACTACAGTCCATGATGGTGTACCTTCCTCGATGTTCTCACGTTCCATGTTTGCATGATTTCATCATCTGTGCTGGCAGCAGCTCACCCTGTCCAAGAAACAACCAGCATGGCAACCTAGACAAAATCACAAAGTCACACATGACATTATTAATCATATATTAAAAATCATAAGAGTGGAAAGACAGTCGACAAATGGGTCAATTGAGAGACTGCACAATGCTGGTTTCAAAGAAAAATTTATGAAATGAAAACTCTTTACGTTGGGCAATTTTGAGGTACTGAACAACTTTCACATTGAGAAAACTTAAGAAATGGCACAAGATTTGCTTGGGAACAATATGAGGATTGAAAAATGATAAGGTCAAGAAGGTTCTGAAGGGACTGGACATTGAAGCCTAGAGAAAAATTTAGAGTTCAGCAATCATTAAATTGCCAAGCTTTGTAGGGTAGACAAGTTTTTGAGGAAGCTTTTAGAGATGACATAACATTGGTTTGGGATGAATTTGGGTTTGTAAATTTAAAGGGACTGGACAAAATGTGCTTTGGGAAACTTGAACTTCACATAAGCTGGGTAAAAATAGGACACTTGAAAAAATCTTTAGTTTGGAAAATGTTTGCAGGACGGGACAACATGAGCCTGTCGCGTCAGAAGACTGCCTGATTCCAACTGGGTCTGTTGGTTATATGGGAGAGTGTGGTGAGCAGAAGATGCAGGATGCACTGGGCTGAGAGGCCATGGTAAACCGGTGGTGTGGAACATGGAGTTGATCCCCATGAAGGGTGGAGTGAAGTGGCTGTGTGTCGGTCTGGCTTGGTGCTGGAGCAGGAAGGGCATGGTGAAGAGACTGGGGTCCTAGTTTCATTTTCGGGTATATATAATGTCGTCAAATTGACTATTTTAACATACCTCAGACAAGGTGGGAGTGATGCGGACATCTCAAACAATAACAATCCAAGTGAACTTCATAGAAGTTTCTGCTGAACAAGGAGGATCTTACTATGATAGATACTGCTCTCCAATCAGTGAATAATCTGCAAACAAATAAAATACACTCCATTAAACATTTCATCAAATGTCGTCAAGTGAGACATTATTTCAAAAAGGTCACATCTTAAAATCTCTCATTTAGAAACAGCTATACAGCTTTAAATACTCTCTACTATACCACAGCATGGAGATTTTGCACAATTTAACTTAACCAAAACTGTCCGCACAATATTGCTTTGCACACACATTCAGGGTAAGTAAGACACATGTTTTAGCTTGGAACTGTTTTCGGAGACGGCACATTTTTTGTTTGCAAATTTTTCAAGGGAAAGCTTACAATCTTGGTAAACTGTTTACAGACAATATTTGACATTTGTGAGATACAACGCAGTAATGGTTTGGAACATTCTGAATAACAGTACAACATAATCTTATTGAGGCTTTTGGAGTTGACAAGTGTTTAGCTTGTAAATTTGTTAACAGTTTTAAACAACAGTACAACATGACCTTGAGACTTGTATTAGAGATTGCATAAAACTGCTTTGGTTACGATTTTAGCATTACAACATCAACTTGGAATGGTTTTGAGAGGCAGTACAAAGTTGCTTTGGAAATGGTACATGAACTAGGAATGGTTTCAAGAGATGGCACAAAAATAGTTTGTTAATGATTTCAGAAGTACAACATCAAGTTTGATTGCTTCAAGAGATAACACAATTTACTTGGACAAAATTTAAGCTTTACAGCATAAACTTGGAAAAGTGTCGAGAGATGGCACAAAATTGCCTCAGAAATGAATTTACCATGTTTTCAAGGAACTGTTGTGCTTTTTATAAAAATTCAAGAGATGGCTTATTATTGGCTCAATAATTTCAGTGTGGCGAAATCATTTGCAATCATTACATTTGGGAAGTTTTGAGGGACTGGACTGTTGTCCAGTCCAGTCCTTCAAAACTGTTGCCCAGTTCTTAAAACTTCCCATCTGGAGAAAGTTTAAGAGATGGCACAATATCAGCTTGGGAACAATTTCAGAGTTGAAAAGTTAGTTGGGTTTTTGTGGAAGTGAGCAACATTTCCTTTGGGAAATTTCAAAAGACGGCACAACATCCTCTTCATAACACTTTCACAAAGGAAGTGTTGAGGACTGAACATCGTGCACTTTGGGAACATTAGGAGACAGCAGAACATCAATTTGGTAGCAATTTCGGAGTTGACAAATCATCAGGTTCAGAAAGTTCAGAAAGTTCAGAATGTTCTGCAAATACCTTCATAGATGTCACCGCAATCAATGTTGGAATACCTTCATCGATGTTCTCATGTTCAATGTTGGTATGCTTTCATCATCTGTGCTGGCAGCTGCCAAACCTGTCCAAGAAACAACCATCATGGCAACCTAGACAAAGTCAAGTCATACATGACATTATCAATCACATTAAAAAACCTAAGATTGGCAAGGTTTGGAAATTTAAAGGCAGCACAACAACAACTTGAGACTGGTCTGAAAGTTCAGAAAACATGACGTTGCCAAGCTGTGCAGGGTAGGCAAGTTTTTGAGGAACATAACATGAGCTTGGAAAATTTCAAAACAAGCAAAACAAGCATAACCTATGTGGGCTAGTAAAGACCACTTCTCAAATTGCCTTGTGGGCTACTAAAGACTGTACAATGTACTTGTTTATAATGCTCATATTTCTTCTTTTCCAGAGGTGAATAGGTTTTTTTTTAAATTGTTGAATTTATAGTATTTAAACTTGGAAAAGTGTCGAGAGATGGCACAAATTGTCTCAGAAATGAATTGACCATGTTTTCGAGGGACTGTTGTGCTTTCTAAAATTCAAGAGATGGCATATTATTGGCTGAATAATTTCAGTGTGGCAAAATCATTTGCAATCATTACATTTGGGAAGTTTTGACAGTTGTCCAGTCCAGTCCTTCAAAACTGTCGTCAAGTTCTTTAAACTTCCCATTTGGAAAAGGTATAAGAGATGGCACAGTATCAGATTGGGAATAATTTCAGAGTTGAAAAATTAGTTGGGTGGCAAGTTTTTGTGGAAGTGAGCAACATTTCCTTTGGGATAATTCAAAAGACGGCACAACATCCTCTTGATAACAATTTCACAAAGGAAGTGTTGAGGACTGAACATCCTGCACTTTGGGAACATTTAAGAGACAGCACAACATCAGCTTGGTAGCATTTTGAGAGTTGAGAAGTCATCAGGTTCAGAAAGTTCAGAATGTTCTGCAAATACCTTCATAGTTGTCACCGCAATCCATGTTGGAATACCTTCATCGATGTTCTCATGTTCAATGTTGGCATGCTTTCATCATCTGTGCTGGCAGCTGCCAAACCTGTCCAAGAAACAACCATCATGGCAACCTAGACAAAGTCAAGTCATACATGACATTATCAATCACATTAAAAAACCTAAGATTGGCAAGGTTTGGAAATTTAAAGGCAGCACAACAACAACTTGAGACTGGTCTGAAAGTTCAGAAAACATGATGTTGCCAAGCTTTGCAGGGTAGGCAAGGTTTTGAGGAACATAACATGAGCTTGGAAAATTTCAAAACAAGCAAAACAAGCATAACTTATGTGGGCTAGTAAAGACCACTTCTCAAATTGCCTTGTGGGCTACTAAAAACAGTGCAAACACAAAATTGCCTCAGAAATGAATTTACCATGTTTTCGAGGGACTGTTGTGCTTTCTAAAAATTCAAGAGATGGCATATTATTGGCTGAATAATTTCAGTGTGGCAAAATCATTTGCAATCATAACATTTAGGAAGTTTTGAGGGACTGGACAGTTGTCCAGTCCAGTCCTTCAAAACTGTTGTCAAGTTCTTCAAACTTCCTATTTGGAAAAGGTTTAAGAGATGGAACAATAACAGCTTGGCAACAATTTCAGAGTTGAAAAATTAGTTGGGTTGCAAGTTTTTGTGGAAGTGAGCAACATTTCCTTTGGGACAATTCAAACGACGGCACAACATCCTCTTGATAACAATTTCACAAAGGAAGTGTTGAGGACTGAACATCGTGCACTTTGGGAACATTTAAGAGACAGCACAACATCAGCTTGGTAGCATTTTGAGAGTTGACAAATCATCAGGTTCAGAAAGTTCAGAAAGTTCTACAAATACCTTCATAGATGTCACTGCAATCCATGTTGGAATACCTTCATTGATGTTCTCACGTTCAATGTTGGCATGCTTTCATCATCTGTGCTGGAAGCTGCCAAACCTGTCCAAGAAACAACCATCATGGCAACCTAGACAAAGTCAAGTCATACATGACATTATCAATCACATTAAAAAACCTAAGATTGGCAAGGTTTGGAATGTCACAATATTTGACATTTTTGAGATACAATGCAGGTATGGTTTGGAACATTCTGAATAACAGTACAACATAATCTTATTGAGGCTTTTGGAGTTGACAAGTGTTTAGCTTGTAAATTTGTTAACAGTTTTAAACAACAGTACAACATGACCTTGAGACTTGTATTAGAGATTGCATAAAATTGCTTTGGTTACGATTTTAGCATTACAACATCAACTTGGAATGGTTTTGATAGGCAGTACAAAGTTGCTTTGGAAATGGTACATGAACTAGGAATGGTTTCAAGAGATGGCACAAAAATAGTTTGTTAATGATTTCAGAAGTACAACATCAAGTTTGATTGCTTCAAGAGATAACACAATTTACTTGGACAAAATTTAAGCTTTACAGCATAAACTTGGAAAAGTGTCGAGAGATGGCACAAAGAGGGGTGGAGTGAAGTGGCAGTGCGTCGGTCTGGCTTGGTGCTGGAGCAGGAAGGGCATGGTGAAGAAACTGGGGTCTTAGTTTTGTTTTTTAAGTCAGTGTGGGGGGGCAGGTGTGGTGATAAAGAGACTAGGGTCCTAATAAAATTGACTTGCGGGAAAGAAGACCTCGGGTCAGGCGGGGGACTAGTGTCTTGTTTTGTCTTGCTCGAGTACTTGAGCAGGATGGGTTGCCAGAAATAAGGAAGGGTGGGGGTGGTGACGAGACTAGGGTCCTAATTGAATCGACTTCGGGTATAGAAGACCCTAGGTCTTAGTAAGGGGAGACTGGCGTCTTGCTTGGTCTTGCTTGGGTTCTTGAGCAATATGGCTCGTCAGCCGTCACTGATGAACAAGCTGATGTCTTGTGGTAATGTGTCATGTCTAAGGATTTCTATGGCCTCTGTGATGTGATGGGATGCCAATGTTTGATGCTCGTGATGAGCGATGCATCCTGCCATTGGATGATGGGGTCTGTGGAGTGAGAGTGCTTGATGATTGATGATTTGATCTAACTCACCTTTGCAGCCACGAGTTGGAAATGATTTTAGCAATACAACATCCTCCTTAATCAACAGAAGCTGATACTGCACTTCAATCAGTGAATAATCTGCAAACAAAATAAGATACACTGCATTAAACATTTCATCAAATGTCATCAAGTTAGAATTGCTGGGGGTTCACAATCACTGTCTATCGTGTGTTTTTAATAATTCTTTTGCCAGAACTGTTGCATTTTCGTTTACCAGATATTTGATGATCAAGTTTTGCTCTGTCTTGCCCTTTGCATTGCCTCATTTTTTAATTTTTATTTATTTATTTGTATATTTTTTTGTGTTATTCTGTTTTTGTTTGTTTTTCTCCATTGAGCGGGTGCAGTGGGAAAACCTCTCGACAAGTTCCGTAGATTTTTGGGCAATCCACCAGGCCTGCATCTCTGTTTCAGTTGTGGGTCTGTGTTTTGTCATTTTGATCACGTATTACTTGTTTCCAGGTTCTCCTGTAAAAAGGTTGCAGGACGGGACAACATGAGCCTTGAAATTTTTTTAAAGATTGAACAGCATCACAAGATTTTTGAGAAAAACTTGCGAGTTAAAATGATTTTAGCAGTACATCAATTTAGAATGGTTTTGAGAGATGGCACAAACTAATTTTGGAAACTATTTGGAGAGAAAAACATAACCTTGGAATTGTTTCGAAAGATGGAGAGAAATTGCCTTGTAAACAGTACAACATAAAGTTGCATTGGCTTTTAGAAATGACACACAATTGAGTTGTAACAAAAATTAAGAAATTTGCAGCAACACCTTGTAGTTGGATCTCTTTTGAGTGATTTTTGGTTCTGAGAAGAACCGGTGGACTCAACGTTTTGGCCAGCATACTCTGGATTCTAACTGGGCCTGTGGCTTATATGGGAGAGTGCGGTGAGCCGAAGATGCTGGATGCGCTGGGATGTGAGGGCGGGAAACCGGTGGTGTGGAACATGGAGTGGATCCCATGAGAGGTGGAGTGAAGTGGCCGTTCACTTAGGTGTGTCAGTCTGGGTAGGTGCTGAAGCAGGAAGGGCATGGTGAAGAGACTGGAGTCCTTATTAAATTGACTTTGGGTATAGAAGACCCTAAGTCTGGGGAGGACTGGTAATGAAGAGACTAGGGTCCTAATTATATTGACTTCAGGTATAGAAGACCTTAGGTCAGGGGGGGACTAGTGTCTTGTTGTGTCTTGAAGGGTGGGGGTGGTGAAGAGACTAGGATCCTAATTAAAATGACTTCGGGTATAGAAGACCCTAGGTCTGGGGGGACTGGGGTTCAGCTTGATCTTGAGCAGGGTGGGTCGTCAGATGTCACTGATGAAAAAAAAGATGTCTTGTGGTACTGTGTCATGTCTCAGAATTTCTACGGCTTCTCCGATGTGATGGAGGTGCCAGTTTTCAATGCTCGTGATGCCATTGGATATGTGATCTGTGGAGTGAGAGTGCTTGATGATTTACGATTTGTCTAAATCGCCTCTGCGGCCAGGAGTTGGAAATGATTTTAGCAGTACAACATTTGTGTGGAATGGTTTCCAGAGATGTCATGACATTCGTTTCGAAATGATTTGAATAGTACAACGAAACCTTAGAATGGATTTGAGAAATGACAAAAACTGTCTTGGAAATGACTTAAGGGGTACAACATATACCTGGATTGGTGGTGAGAGATGAAAAAAAAATGGTTTAGAAACGATTTGAATAATGCATTATCAGCACTAACAAGAATTGACTATTTAAACATACCTCAGACAAGGCTAAAGTGATGCAAAGCCATCCCAAACATTAACAATCCAAGGTGAACTTGATAGAAGCTTTAAGCTGATCTATGATGGCTACTGCACTTCAATCCGAGAATAATCTGCAAAAATAAGATACACTGTAAGTAATCATTTCAACAAGTTTCATAATGCTTGGGGAAAATTTAAGACAACAGTACACCATCAGATCGTAAACAACATTTGAAATATCTAACCTACACAACATGAACCTCAAGTAAAACCAAACACAGCATAACATTGGCTCTGAAATAAATTGAGAGTTGAAAAATCATTTGGATGACAAGTTTTTATGGACTGGACAATATTTTCTTTGGAAATTGTTAAGAGGGGGTATAGTTTAAGAGTAAAAAAATCATTAGATTTGCAAGTTTTTAAAGCACGTATGTAAAACATTGGTAACTTTCGAGGAATACTATCTGCACCTTATGTGGTCCAACTTATACATGAAATAACAAACCTGTGAAATTTTAAGCTCAATCGGTCTTCAGAGTCATGAGAAAAAGTGAAAACCCCCACTAGATGTTTTCAACCATCGGGTTTTGGACAGGCAAGATAAAAGCTAATCATTTCCCCAAAACAGTAGCATTTCAGGCAAAACTATTTCAAGTGAGATTTTGTACCATGACCATCTTTATACCATGTAAGTGCAAATATGTGAACATTTATATTTTCAAACTTACCAATGTTGTACACTGGAAAACATATGCTTTGAGAAAACTTTTACACATGTCACAACATTGGCTTGTGAACAATTTGTACAATGAAAAATCATTAGGTTGGCAAGCTTTGAGGGACTGAAGAATATGTTGAAAAATTTAAGAGATTGCACAACACATAAAGCCTAATTTTGGCAAGATCCAGTTTCAAAAGAGAACTCCTGGTAGGTGCATAAACGTGAAGGACAAACCATTTCGAATAAGATTTTGTACATGATGAGGTCCGTGGAGACGATAGCGAAACAAACCTCATAGTTCAAGGAGTAGCGTAAGTAGAGGTGACAGCTTCATTTGATAGCATCAAATCAATTTCTGTAAAAGATTTACAGAAATTCACAATGCCTGCATGGTAAAAACAATTGACACTTTTGGCATGACATTGGCTGGGAACTGGTTGAGTTTGAAAAATCAATAGGTTTGCAAGTTTTTCGTCTGTACAACATGTACTTTGGGAGAAATGTAAGAAACAGCACAATTATGGCTTGGGAACAATTTAACAGTTTAAAAACAGTTTTTTAACAGTTTTATTAAAATAAGGTTGGCAAGTTTTTGAGGAGAATGCAAACATGTGCTTTGGGAAATTTTCTGGGATGGCACAGAATTGACTCAAGAAGATTTTTTAGTATCAAGAAATTATTAAGTAGGCAAGGTTTTTTTTCTTCAGGAACATCATCCTGGCTGCATGAGAAAAATCTTCAGATATGCCACATTAGCTTGGGAACATTTTGAGTCATTCGATGCTTCACTGGTCCTATGAGGTAATAAGTCAATGCTATTTGATGAAACATTTTACATACCCATTCCAGTAATGAAGAGAGCCTACATGTTATAAGTTCTGCAACCGTGTATGATGTTCCTTGAAGAGTCATCAGCAGTGGGTGCTAAGAGCTAGATGCCACGAGGCTGGGTGATCACTGATCCAGAGAGAGCCATCAAATAAGCAGGCATTGGATTTGTTTCCTGGGGGTTGGAGGGATGAGCTCACCTTCTCTGCAACCTTGGAAATTTGAGAGATGGCACGACATTGAGAAACACTTTGAGCATTGCCAAATTATTACACTGGCCAAATTTGTAAAAAGGGCTCTAATTATAAGGGGGTAAGCAGCATTTTGGAGTAAAAGTTGGTAACACATTCAACTAACCTAATTTTGGAGTGCTGAATAAAAAAAGTATGGATACTATGCCAAGTTTGAGATTAATTGCATCTTAATGACAACATGAATAAAAACAAATTGGAATAACACGAACTATGCAAAACATAAACATTTCTCAACTGGAATTGACTCCAGGATAAAATTACTTTTAAGCTGATGTTTCCCAAAATACTTTAATCTGCTGAAAAAAGATCATTGAAAATACCGTTTATGTGTTATAAAAAAAATAATAAAAAATTTAAAAAAAAAGATCGGGGCTCGTAGGGTCGGGCGGGACGATCAACAATTTTTTAATATTTTTATGAGGCCTAGTCTTTGAATCATATTTTTGTCAGTAAACAGACAGTAGTTTTATGCCATGCAAGACTTAAAAGGAGAACAGACATAGACTCAAACATCTCACCTATTATCTTTTAACACTATCTCAATTGTCTGTAATTTAATTTAACTTGTTTTCCTAACTCAGTAGATTTTGAAACAGTTTCTTGTTTGAGTGGTTGCATTTTGTATAGAACATCTCTTTTGGCAAAAAGTCAACTGAAAGTGTTCTTCCAGCTAACAACAGTATTCATGGATTGTACTGGGAAGATGATTGTTTTTCAACTGCTGACAACTGAAAACCTAGAGGCCTACTATAACATGTACTAAGTCATCTAAATCACAAACCTCACACTATAACAAACTATTAGGAAGTCCACAAGGGATATTGACTGGGTAAATTATTACGGTGAGTTCTGATTCCCATGCCAGAATACTGCAGTATCTGTATGTTCACAATAACAGAGGCCGATTATGAACATAAAAATGGAGACACCATTATTGAGCACCACAAGGATTAGCGCCATAAATTGGGCCAATCCACTTCGTATCCTTGGCCTCAGCACCATTGCAATGCTATGTTTGTGCCCTCTGTAATTTAAATTCTGCTAAGTTCTCAATCATTTTTTCAGGAACATGATCCGATTAGCCGGAGGAAATGTTCAGAGATGGCACAACAGCTTGGTAACATTTTGAGTCATTTGATTGCCACACTGTGTCCTAGGAGGTAATAAGTCAATGCTATTTGATGAAACATTTTACATACCCATTCCAGTAATGAAGAGAGCCGTCATGTTATAAGTTCTGCAACCGTGTATGATGTTCCTTGAAGAGTCATCAGCAGTGGGTGCTGAGAGCCAGATGCCACAGGGCTGGGTGATCACTGATCCAGAGAGAGCCATCAAATAAGCAGGCATTAGATTAGTTTGCTGGGGGTTGGAGGGATGAGCTCACCTTCTCTGCAACCTTGAATATTCAAAAAATTTGAGGATCAATTTGAGAGTTGCAAAGTTATTAGTTAGACTACAGTGTAGGTCAGATTTGTAAAAAGGGCTCTAATTAAGGGAGTAAGCGGCATTTTTGAGTAAAAGTTGGTAACTCATTCAACTAACCTAATTCTTGGGTGCTGAATCAAAAAATTTGGGATACCAAGCAAAATTGTGAGATCAAAAGTGTCTTATTGACATATTAAACAGGC
>JAJGQC010000337.1:0-13000 GCA_021014325.1 Plazaster borealis
TATCAATTTATATAGACCTTTATCATGGTGCGGCCATCTTGATTTTATCCCATTCAAATCAATGTAACCAAACCGAGGCTGGCAGGGCAAATAGTTTGGTTCCTTTTTGTACAATGAATATTAGCATCCATTACTGCTGTTGGATACAGGGAACATGACCAAGATGGTGGCAGCATGATAAAGGTCTATTGGGGCCCGGGGGATGGGAAAGTGAATAAGGGGCCATTCATAATTGTCGATGTTTTTTAAATTTCGATTTTTTTTCGAATTAGTGGGTGGGTGGGTGGGTCAAGGTAAATAATTGAAAATCGAAATTCACTTTTCATTGAAAAAAACCCCCCAAAACGGAAAAAAGCTAGACCGTTTGACTTGCCTGCGTACAGCGTTCCTATGCGTGTGATGACCCGAGGTACAATGTGTACACGTACATTATAATTTGTACAGCATGCATGTGCGTAACTCACCACTATGCAAAAAAACACCATGTGCTTGGCCCATTATGTGAAACACCATTGGGAGGACGGCCCGCGTGTGATTCGGTACAACGGACGAGTTGACTTTTCTATTTTACTTGCAGCGGTCGAGTTGGACAACGAACGTGTTGGACAACAGACGAGTTGAGCTTGTAAATTGAAAGCACAACTGTCGAGTTAGTACAACGATCGAGTTGGTAAACGGTCGAGTTGGTCGGAATCGAGTTGGCAAGCGGTGGTCGAGCAGGCATGTGAGACCTCCGCGTCCAACATCGATCATCAAGCAGCTCTCACACAGAGGGGGAACCTGGCATCGGGAAGCACTTTAAGTTTGCCTGTATAATCATATATCGCGGAACCACTAGGCGTGCATGAAAAAAACGGCACGTTAACAATAAATTGCGGCCCGGCAGGTGGCCCGATATCCGGCTTGCGGTCTTCCATGAATACTTTTGGGCGAGTAGGGAAACGCGCAACTCGAATTTCCAGGGTCAGAAGACGTGCGGTGGAGTCTAATTTCAACCTTGTTCCTGTATTTTTGTATGCAAAATTATAACCTCGCTCTCGACGCAATTTTTTTTTCCCAATGTGCGTCGTCGACCGATCGTTAAATCACGAAGATTTCATTGCAAAAGAAGTTCTGTAAAACCATGGAGGAAGAAAACAGACTCAAATTACGAATCCATGAAAGTTGCTGATGATGAAAACAAATGCAAGTTCATGTACAATGCAAACAACATGTAGTTGTTTTTTTAATACTGGATAACAAATCAATTTTTTTATAATCGAAATTAGGGGTGGGTGGGTGGGTCAAAAATCTTTGGAAAAAAGATCGAAATTTAAAAAACATCGACAATTATGAATGGCCCCTAACTGTTTTAAATAGTCAATATTCGCTTATAACACCCCAAGTGTTATAACACCCCAAGCTAATTTTAGGGGTTGATTACAATGACTATCTCAGTGCATTTAATAGAGTCTCTCAATTTAACAAGTCTGAGCAATCGACGTAGGTCATTGTGTTTAAAATTTGCCTCAGAGTTAACTGCAAAACAGACTACGTCGCACCTCCTCCCACCCCCCAAAACTCACAGGGTCCTTCGCAAAAATAATTTGATATCTCAGCCAAAATGTAAAACAAACAGACTCAGAGATAGTGCTGTCCCATATTTAATCAATCTTTTTAATTCTCAGTAATTCATTTGATGCTGTTTTCAATTTTTCAATATGCCACCAAGTTATTTTTTTAGCATGGTTTTTGCCTTAAATAAAATCTGTCTTTACAAGTTGCATGTAATTTGTTTAATTTTAAACTAAAAACTAATTTTCTGTATTTTAAAGTTTTTAATTCTTATTGTAAATTGTTGCAATTCAGCATGTGGCTGCTTATAACAAGTTTGTCAATAAACCATTATATATGTGTTGTGCCTGGACGTCTAGGTACCAATAACCTGCTGCTCCCATGGGCGTGGTTTTGGTTTCCATTGGATAATGCATTGGTTGCGGAGCGAATATTATCCGAACACCTCTACTGGAGTAATAGAAGAGTCTTGGCCATGTACATGTACCTCCATTGTGTAACCCAGTAGCCATGTGCTTCCATTGTGTAACACGAGTAGCAGTGTACCTCCATTGTGTAACACAGTAGCAGTGTACTTCCATTATGTAACCCAGTACGGTTCCCAGTAGCCGAAATCACAGCAGCAGCGTTTAGCGATGCATGCAGCTTTAGTTTCATTAGCCTGCTATTGCTTAAAACCATGGTTGTCGTGCATGAAGGGAAATGTACTTTACATCACAAAGAGACGATTCAAATTCACAATAGTTGCTAGGGACCTGCGGTGACAACGGTCGTGAACAGGTGTACTAGGCTTGAGTTCAGCAAGAGCGAATGAGAAAGTGGTCAGATGATTTTTGAATCTAGAGTGAGCTAGATGGTGTGAGAATTGATCGTGCCTCTATAAAATCGTCACCAGGCATAGCGACATGGATATATACCGGTAGCGGACTGAATTAAGGCAGCGAATTTATTTAGGACAATATTATTCGTCTAGTTTTATTTGAGAATCCTAAGGGCCAGTTGCCATCTCTATGTGCACATAGAGATAAGAGACACACTACAACATAACAACCGTAAGTTTATAACCGTTATTCTAAGAATAACATGGTATTTGAAAAACGAATAGCAGATTGTTTGAATGAAATGAAAGAATTATAACCTAGAACTGGCTTGTAAATAAGAATGAATTATATCACAGATGACGATTACTGTCTTATTAAAGGACACTGGTATTTTGCTTGTTCGATTAGAATACTACTAGAATACTACATCTACTACAAGATGTATTACAATATTTTGTTAAACTGATTTAAAGAAAGTTATTTGAGCAAATGCAATTGTACATAATATACTATTTCTTGAATCCTTGATTGTTTTCACATTATAGATGGTTCCGAGCTGAGGAGATTTCCTAAACTGAGTAGCCGATGTTGCGAACGACCACACCTAGGCCAACACGTCAAGAACCTCCATCCGAGACCCGGTGAACGTAAATAATGTACATAGTATACTGTGCTGGCTTGAATGTATTTATATATTAGAATTGTAGGCCCTTTGGAAGTCTGCAATTAATCATCATTGTGATAATACATAAAATTGAGACAACTTTAAATGAATAAGCCAATGAATTGAATATTAAAAAGTTATAAGCACGCTGCGAGCCATTGAATAAGCCAATGTAAATAATGCACTGAGGAAGTTTGATAAATAATACTGTGAAATCAATTGAGTGACAGTCAGGGGTATTGGGCAACGCTCTTAAGTAAATTCTTAGAAACATCCTAACATTTGGGGGCCGGTCCGGGAAAACAAAACATAAAACGTTGCCATGAATGTTTCTCCACTGTTAAACAACTAGAAAAACTATATATTAAGAATGATTACAGATCTGCAATTGCCATTGAACTGCGGTTAAGTCTTGCACAAAACAGAAAACAACTGGAACGAAGGCTAATGTCTATCAAATCAAATCTCCTTTTAAAATTCTATCCATAAAATTTTTTGAAAATAATAATACCAATAGCAGTTTGTTATAAATAAATTTTAAATTTTTATATAGGCCTAATAAGAATTATTTGTTCAACTTAAAATTGAAACAAAATTATGACTTTGGACGACGATGCTTATTTTTTAGAAACCCCATTTGCCAATCACGCCCAAATTTGTGCGACAATCATTTAGATTTTAATGAAAACGTGAACGTCAGTTCGGCAAAATTCTCATTTTTACATTAAGTAACCGGAAACGGGTTTCCTTTGTTGATCTGTTAAAAACCTTTCTACTTTCATGTATTTCATGGCTACATTTTACTTTTCCCCAGCAATATGGTTTAATTGTTACAGCTATAGGGCTAAACTACGTTACTAAAGTATTTGACGAAACAAAATCGCGCACACGTACAACTCAATGGGACCAACATGGTCCCGGAAGTTAGAATGATATTATGCACGAGACTTGCACAGTCTTTGTTAAAGGCACTGTACACGTTTGGTAATTACTCAAAATATATATTAGCATAAAAACTTACTTGGTAACGAGCAACGGAGAGCTCTGTTGATAGTATAAAACATCGTGAGAAACGACTCCCTCTCAATAAATACAAAATAATAAAAGACTTCTTGCAAGAAGCCTTTTATTCCTATCTGAAAGCACACAAATTTGTACAACAAGGGTGTTTTTTCTTGTGTCATTTTCTTGCAACTTCAATGACCAATTGAGTCCAAAGTGAGAATACTGGTCTTCGACAATTACCAAACGTGTTCAGTGCCTTTAAGTCTGATGTGATGCGATTACAATATTCTAGTTAGCCTTACATTATGCTTAGTGACCTAGAGGCTGTAATAATGGATATGTGGTAATTCTGCGCCTTGAACACCCAGCAGGGTAGATATGTGCGCATTACAAGTCTCATTATTATTATTGATTACTATTAAGTGCAGAAATCCAAGGTTTGACAGCACAAGGTGAAAAGTGTGGTCTGAAAGGAAATAATTTGTTAGAATTTGTGTGTAGGCTACCGAGAGAGACAAACTGAGAAAAGACAAGGACCGTGTTGACCGCTATGAGCGTGCCTATCAATGTAACAGCTGCGTAGGCAAGAGTGCGAGAAACTTGAGATACAGGCAAAATTAGAATCGGCAAAACGCGAAGTGTCAGCGAAGCTCCTCATGCAAGCAGCGTCTAAAAACACGCATACCCAAATTACCCGCATTTGACGATAGGTTGGACCATGGAGGAAGAAAATAGCTTCCTCCATGGCTAGACGATCCTGACGCCTATTTGCAAATATTAGAGGGCTATTCAAAATCAAAGGCTGGGACCGATGGGCTATCAATCTAAGTGCATTACTCAAAGGTAAAGCTCTGGAATTTACTCTTAGGTTATATCACCTGCTGATGTTACCAATTAAGGCACACTAAAAGATGCAATGTTGAATCGTTTCCACCTAACAGAGTATGGTTTCCAAGTAAAATTTCGAACAGCATAACCAGATCAAGGTGAAAGCACCACAATTTGCTGTACAATTAGATATCATATTTTGTCGCTGCAAAAAGAACTAAGTCATACAATGGTCTAAAAGATCTACTTAATAGGGAGCAATTTTTGGAAAGTTGTAATAATGAGCTATACACATGTAGCAACATTCTTGAAGAAACGCAAACCTTAAAATATCAAAGAAATGGCGCGCCTGCACTGCTTTGTCGCATCAAAATTAACATCATTAGGGTGTTAAAATATACCGATGTAGTTAATTTGACAAAAATTAGTGTTATTTTAACACCCTATGGTAACATGTTGATTATTTTTTGGTATCTATAATGTGAAAACATCAATGGTGTCACTTGTAACACCCCAGTTTTTGCAGTGTGGATGAAAAATACACTGAAGTTCACGGTGGTTTTAAGATCACACCCTCCACAAACTGTGCAGTATAGTATATAGTGTAGGTCAAAACAAGCGCAAAGTTCAGATCCGCATATATATCAAACGCAACCTCAACGATTTGATAAACTGAGTACTTACAACAGATCTACCTCGCAACAGCATGAACGCAAGGAGCATGTTGCATTTATCACAAAATAGGTCACATCGCAGTAGAAGTCACTGGTAGAAGTAGGTAATCTAGAATCACAAAGATTGCAAATGTTATAACATCTTTGCTCGTCAACGTGTTTGACGATGAGCAGGACCACGATATTCAAATTAATCAATGCGCACGAGGGGAAGCAAATGAAACTTGCCAAAATGAAACTGTAGCATGTATGATAACACCAGCTTCTTATAAACTTGATGATTGTTGTACCCGCGATGGCAAGGTAAAATTTGAATGTGGAAATGAAATACAGCTTTATTAGTGCAGCGTGTTAATAAGTTAGAACTGCAAACCACGGAACTGAAATAAATAAATGCTGTGCAAACTTGCTCACAAAAATAAGCAGAGGTTAAACCTCTAAAAAATCTAAAAGTACCCAATGGGTAACCTCAAATTGATAAATATGACATTAAAAATGCACAAGCTAAATATTTGACTATAAAATTACATCCGAGATCTAGCTGAAAAGGGTGACAAGCGAATGAACACAGTCTGTAAAAACAGTGTTTAGGCTCTAAACACTTTACTAAACAGTACATTGCCATCTCTTTGGACACATTGTCCTACTGCTAAACACTTCAATATTGTTTTAGCAGTACAACATTAAATGTTTATCATTTAAACACTAGTGTTTATGAAGTAAACATTTTGTGACGTTTTGGAATTAAGCATTTAACGTTTAGGCATAAAACACTAAAGAAAACAAGAAATTTACAGTAGGCCTTCAATGACTATCTTTCCATTCTATGCAAGCTATTTATTTTCATAACTCGAAGTAAGCTAGCACTCCAGTTCCACAAAATCTTAATAATAATACTTGCTTACTTTTGTTTAATTAGTTGGGATTGATAAGTTAAATTATTTAATAAGAATGAAAACTTACGTTTCGTTTTTTTCTCAAAGGGGGTGGCGGTCATCATGACTCTCTGTTCTTTAAACAAAGATCTATCTATGAAATTTGACGTTTTTTGCATAATCACGAATGAGAAAGCTGTTAGATTTGTATTTTATGTTTAAAAGGGTTATGTTCAAATGCAAAACAAATCTGGCAATATCGGCCAGTTAAGTTGTGAGACTCCTTTGAATGTGTCAAGATACCTAGAAGTGCAACAAAAGCTATGGTGGAATTACCCAATTGCATAAATTCTCTTATAACAACATGTTATTTATATATTTTTCAATCTTTCGGATTGGATTGTCACAAATCGAAGTGAGCGATAGCTTTTGAAACATTAACACCAACCAAATTGGTTCAGGTTTTGTGGAATTAAAAATAAAAGTTGCAGAACCCCTTGTATAGGGAAACTGTTTGACCTTCAACAGACGTATTTGAAGGAATCCCAAATTGTATATTGGATGGTCTAGTTAAGAGCGTATGCATAGTAGGCACCGTCCCCGTAAGGTTGTTAGACTCCTTCAGTTTCATGATGTGGCTATTCGATGACCAATTGAGCCCAAATTTTCACAGGCTTGTTATTTTATGCATATGTTGGGATACGCCAAGTGAGAACACTGGTCTTTGACAATTTCCAAACGTGTTCAGTGCCTTTAAATACTCTTGTAAAACCTTTTTTTCATATCAATCTTTCAGATTGGATTGTCACAAATCCAAGTGAAAGAGAACTTTTGAAATATTAACACCAACCAAAATGATTCAATTTGTTTGGAATTTTTGAAAGTTGCAAGACATTTTAAAGAAAGACTGTTTGTCCTTCAAAAGGTGTATTTGAAGGAATCCTAAAACTTGATATTGGATGGGTTAAAATCGTATGCATAGTAGGCCTGTAATAGAGAAAGCACCGTGTCCATAAGGGCCTGAGACTCGCTCAGTTTCATGATGTGGCTATCATACAGAAGAAATCCATCAGTGTTGTCATTCCTGTGTGGTATTATTACCAGCCTTGGTGCTTCCTTCTCAACAGACACAGGAACATTGTGACCTGTGGTGAGAGTAACAAAGGACACACAGGAAAATAACCAGCAATTTTGTACCTTGTAATCTTAATGGGGGCAGAGTATCCACAAACTAAAGTTGAAAGTAGCCTTTTCTTAAAAAAACACCTTGGAATGACATGGGGTCAATTTCATAGGGTCAATTTCATAGAGTCACTTTAATAAAGCAGCTGATTTTGTGCTTCCTATATGTTGTTATATTTTATAGTGCTGCTAACCACATAAGCATAGAGAGAGACATGCTAATTTGCAGGGCCAATATTGCTAGAAAATGAGTAACACAACAATACAAATCCACAGTTAATGCGCACATGCAGTTCTGGTTTTTCTTGCTAACTTGTGAGATGCACACATTCTAAGGTTGGTTCATTTTGTAATAGATTGGCTTTGTTAATGTAATGCTGATGCAAAATCGTAAACTGAGTTACAATAAAGATCACCCATGAAAGTTTCAGACGAATACACCTTTTCTTTTTTTAGAAAGTGTTATACTAACAATGGCTGCTGTGATTCTTATCAAGGAAGTTTGTATAGTTGTTAATTTTTGGAGCAACTACCAATCTTACAACGTTGGTAAGAGTAAGAAATTCGAACAAAAGTTAGTTACATGGTATTCAGACGGTTAATTTTCCATTTACACATTTTTCCGTGTATAACTCATGTGATTTGATCTAGATTGTTCACCCAAAACATGTCTGACTGGAAGAGTATTCTTTTAGAATCTATAATTTTTTGTGTTTGGAATGATACCACACATATATCCGCAAAACTTTGACAGAAGTTTTAGATGTGGAGATTCCAGTCACAGCTCAGCACTCATCATGCCCCTTATTTTCATAGCTTGGCTGTACTGTGTGCATACAGGTACATGCACATGTGATATCTGCTTACCAAGGAGCAGCAAAAGACTCCATGGTAGTACAGTTAATTACGATCCTATAAGCTAAAGTAGTAGTCCCAGCCTATTTCTATACCTTCCGCCCAGGTAATAGTAAACAGGACAGTTATCAGAACTGAGAAATCTCCCGAACACCCGAACAATCTACTCCGCGGTAGTAGAATTACGCAAGACAGTTCTCTAAGAACAAACTCTACCTGGCAAGTAGATACACACATGGTGTTACCGCAAACCAAATATATTGATACCTCACCATGCAATGCCTCAAATCCTAAATATGAGTGTACTTACAAGGATGTTTCCTATCAACCAGCATGCAGCCACTTACCTTTTCCACTGAAATAGCTGGCTTGCTAATTTTTCTTCAGCATTTTTTTGTTACAGCTATATCTGCCTCCATGTATCCCATCATTGGAATTCTAAAAGTGAAATTTCAGTGCAGATTTTTTATTTTTGTATTATTATTTATTTATAAATATCTCAGAGAGTTTATGAATTCTGATTGGTCGAAGACTGGTCATTGGTCATTGTGGGGGAGAATTAACATGTGATACAAATTTTGTAAAGACCCGGTCTTCACTAAATTTTAATGACCTTGGTTGGTGGCTGGCCGCTGTTCATGGACAGATTCAAATGTCTGTTAATAGCGGCATGCTACCAACCCCAGCATTACCATGCATTGAAGACCGGGTCACCACAAGTTATTTCCTTTTAATTAATCTGATTTATTATCATTTGTTCATATCTTAATGTACTTCAGTCACCAAATCTACACAAACATCAGACACATTGGCAGACTGATTATAGGCTACATGTATTGCATGTAACACTAAACAGATGAAAAGTTGAAAGAAATCCCAAAATACCTATTTTTGAGAATGCCTGTAATTTTAGCTGGAAATACTTTTACCTAAAATTTGTCCTGCTTGGCACAGGCTCTGCTAAGGTAGTGTTTTTAAGCTGTTGCAGTTCTGTCTGAGGATGGGATAAAGCACTGGCTGTCTCAGGTAGAACTCCTTCATCTGAAGTAACGCAAAAAGCAATAGTTACAACAAGCTTCATAACGCTTACCTTCTTTGTACACTTGTCATACTTGACTTGACCTCTGGTGTTTCTTTTGTTGCAGAGGTTGACATCTTCTTCATTTTCTGTAAATTTAAAAAGTATGCTTGTTATGAAAATTCAGATTAAAAAGTGTCAGATGATTTGATTAATCATACCAATCTTGTATTTCACTTGTATGGCACTGCTTGACCTTACAAACAAAATCAAGAATGGCTTCTAACAATTATTACACCTTTGGTATTTTCATAGACTTGTCTAAAGCACGTGCCCCAATTGATGTCCGTGCCCCCCGGTGCACCCCCCCATTTGAAATCTGGACTTTTGTGATTGGAAATTTCCAGGGTAAAATGTTATATTTTATACGCTTTGATGAGATGATTTCGATGTTTTAAAAACTATTTTTCCATTTACATGCCAAAAATATAATTTTTTTACACTCACTCCAGATTATCTTATAAACAAATAGTCAGTCACATAAAAAAGGGGCTCGTTCAGGCCCGTAACCAGGAATTTTTTAGGGGGGGGGGGTGGGGGTGAATATGAAAGAAAATGTACATCGGCGCGTTAGCGTCGCCCGTCACGTATGCGATGCAGGAGGGAGTTGGAGGAGGATATGCCCCCTCTCAGAAATTCGAAATTTTGTAAAAAAGAATGCCCAATTCAAGCCATTTGGTGCACCATTTTTGCGCTATGATATTGGTTATTATATCTGAAAACAACTCAATTATAGCTTTGTAACAATATTAATCTGCATATTTAATGCTCAGACGGCGTATGCCACCCATTGCGTCCTCTATTTACATCTTGGTATATTATTTTATGTTTTAAATGTCATAACATTAACGATAATAAACTTTTTGCTTAGTGTGTTATTTATTAGTTGCATAGATACGATGCAGACTTTGTTTTGGGGTTTTGTAGTTGCAGATTTTTGTATTCCTTGTTTCTTATAGTTTATCCTTTTTTTAAATCTTTTTTTTTAGGGGGCCGTCCGACACCCCCCCCCACCCCCCGATTACGGGCATGGGCTTGTGTTAAAGAAAAAGGCAAACGGAAACTTGGCCGGAAAATCCCCTTGAAAAAATGGTGCACCCCTTGTGCCCCCCTAAAATTGTTACCCTAGTTACGCCGCTGTTTGACAGGAGAATATATTTCTTTGACAGGGTGACTGTGTGAATATTGTTTAACGGGTTATCTGGCAGGCCGCCACATGTTATCTGGCTCCCGCCTCAGATGAAAATAATGATTAAACCGAATGACAACGTTGCATGATGAAACCGCGCGATCAAACCAAGCAATGAAACCAATGACACACATGTTGAAACCGTTTATCGGATACCACCGACGATGAAACCGAAACATGAAATTATGTACCTAAATTATTAAGCCGGTGTGCTAGGAAAATCTGTCCCCGGAACATTATATGGAGTGAAGGAGGTTGATTCTGTCCCCCATACGGCAAATTCTGACAAATTATTCTGATAGCGCCCTCTTTTGAATCATCCTCCTCCAGCCCATGTTAATTTCTCAAAATTATGGGGACAGAATCTCCGGGGACAGAATCTCCGGGGACAGAATCTCCGGGGACAGATTTCCTATGACACCGTTAGTGAACAATGAAACGAAATGATGAAACCCCATGATGAAACCACATGCTGGCTCACGATGCTTTTGCTAGGGGGCTATGATCTGAGGTGCAGTTTTACTCTTGCAAGTTTTTAGCTGTTCCGACGTGGTAGTCGGGAACAGCTATTGTAATCGTCGAGATTTTTATTTTTAGCTGTTCCGACGTGGTAGTCGGGAACAGCTATTGTAATCGTCGAGATTTTTATTTTTAGCTGTTCCGACGTGGTAGTCAGGAACAGCTATTGTAATCGTCGAGATTATTATTTTTTTTAGCTGTTCCGACGTGGTAGTCGGGAACAGCTATTGTAATCGTCGAGATTTTTATTTTTAGCTGTTCCGACGTGGTAGTCGGGAACAGCTATTGTAATCGTCGAGATTTAATTTTTTTTTAGCTGTTCCGACGTGGTAGTCGGGAACAGCTATTGTAATCGTCGAGATTTTTATTTTTAGCTGTTCCGACGTGGTATTCGGAAACAGCTATTGTAATCGTCGAGATTTTTATTTTTAGCTGTTCCGACGTGGTAGTCGGGAACAGCTATTGTAATCGTCGAGATTTTAATTTTTTTTAATTATTATTCTTTCTTTCCCTAAAATCGTATTGACTTAACCTTGTCTCTTTCCAAAGCCATATCTCCCTCTTAAAAAGATCAAAAGTAGACAAATCATATACCATATTAAAGCTTATGCCCTGACTTAAATTTTAGATGTAATTAGATAAAAATTCTTAATTAATTATTCATGTTACAGCGGTGTGAATATTTAATTAGCCAATCTTGTATGCACCATATCTCTAGAAGTATACATCCGATCCTCAAACTTTTTCAGCTAAGGACTTGTCTTGTATTGTAGATGTGAATTCTGGTCTAACATTCTCCGTCACGTCATCATGACGTCACTTTTTTTGCGCGTTTTCTATCTGTGCACAAAACACATGGCGCTAAAGTGTGAATGTTTTGACAGTCAAAAACACGATATTTTCAATTAAAATTACTAATTAGTTTCCAAATTACATAAACTGTTTTGAAAAGTTATTTGCTTTTATTAAGAGATGTTCCTGGTCACTCAAACTAATCAAAGTACAATCTTTTCCACGATAATGAACGATTAGGTGACAAATCGGACACCATGGTTAGCCATTTTGATTGCGCAATCACGGCAAGGCGTTGGAGATTTCCTTGATATTCGATTCCTAACCGGATAGAGGACCCATTGCTTTATGCACAGCCCATTCGATTTGTACATGAGTAACACATGTAACTTCTACGTAGGTTTAGGGTTTTCGTGAAAATGCATTAAATTTTTTTTTTTTTTTAACATCGTGTTCTTTATGAAATTTATTAGTATGAAAAACACATTTTTTTTACTGTGACGTCATCAGGTGTCAAATTACGGTAATTAAAAGCTTTAATGAGTTAATATTTGCAACACCATATCTCAAGAAGTACACGGCCGATTTTCAAACTTTTTCAGTTATAGACTCCTTGGGCATTGGAGAATAGCCTTGGGTTACAGTGACCCCATGTTGACCTTTCCTTCCGGGTCAACCGGAAGTGGGACCATATCTCAAGAACTACACTACCGATTTTCAATTTATTTTCAGTTGTAGATCCATTGAGCGTCAGAGAATGGATTTCGGTTAGGGTGACCCCGGGTTGACCTTTACTTCCGGGTCAACCGGAAGTGAGACTATATTTCAAGAACTACACAGCCAATTTTCAATTTCTTTTCAGTTATCGATCCTTAGAGCATTAAAAATTGAACTTCAGTTACCGTGACCCCTTGATGACCCTTACTTCCGGGTCAACCGGAAGTGGGACCATATATCAAGAAAT